>PVJI01011188.1:5214-57256 GCA_004026765.1 Micronycteris hirsuta
TGAAAGGCAAGGACCTACATCCAAGAATACTCTATCCAGCTAAACTCTCATTTAGAATGGAAGGGCAGATAAAGTGCTTCTCAGATAAGGTCAAGTTCAAGGAGTTCATCATCACCCAGCCTTTATTGTATGAAATGTTAAAGGGATTTATATAAGAACATAATCAGCAAAAGAAAAAAGCAAGCAAAATATAACCAGAAACATTGAAATTAAGAACAATCCAACAGTAACCAGAGGGGAGGGGGGAGGGGACAATGGGGGGAAGGGTTTTCAGGAACTATATAAAGGACACAAGGACAAAACCAAGGGAGAGGGTGGAAGCAAGGCGGGGAGGTGGGTTTGGCTGGGGTTGGGGGATGTGGCAGGGGGAAAATGCAGACAACTGTAAATGAACAACAATAAAGTAATTTTTTTAAAAAAGAATGTAATAAAGGGAAGACGTGAAATGTTAAAGAAATACATTGTTGGAGAAAAATAAAGTATAACATCCTTGTTCAATTAAAAAAAAAAACAACCTACAGCTAATACCACACTTAATCATTAAAAATTCAAAGCTCTCCCTCTAAGACCAGGTGCAGGACTAGGATGAACCCTTCACCACTCCTTTCAGCACTGTATTGGAAGTCCTTGCTAATGCAGCAAGGCAAGAAAAGTCTATAAAATTTATACGTACTGAGAAGGGAGATACAAAACTGTCTGTTAGCAAATGACATAATCACCTATGTATGAATTGGCCAAAAAGTTTGTTTGCTTTTTTCCGTAAGATGACTCTAGTAGCACTTGTCTTTTAACTTCATTTAAAACAATTTTGTTAGATTGCAATGTGACAGCTGTCACATCAGCGTGCATTTAAAAAAAATCAAAATAGGTGAATTTTTGTGTAGCCATTTTAACATTGAAGGTGGAAGAAAATAATGCTTTATTATTTCAAAAAAGGTAAAAACACAACTGAAATGAAAAAAAAATTGGTGCAGTGTATGGAGAAGGTGCTGTGACGATCAAATGTGTCAAAATGGTTTGCAAAATTTCGTGCTAGAGATTTCTCAGTGGACAATGCTCCACGGTCAGGTAGACCAGTTGAAGTTGATAGTGATCATATCAAATCAAAGATATTAACTGAGAACAATAAATGTTATACCACGTGGGAGATAGCCAACATACTCAAAATACCCAAGTCAATAAAGTTATTGGTGAAAATGAAAACTTTGTCTTTTATTTTACGGGAAAAAAAACCATACAAACTTTTTGGCCAATCCAAAAGAGCTAAAAAGAAAATTCCTAGAACTAATAAGCAATTATAGCAAAATTGTAGGCAACAAAGTTAATACACAAAAGTCAGTTGTTTCCCTATAAACCAACAGTGAACAAGTGAAATTTGAAATTAAAACAATACCGTTTACATTAACACCCTAAAATAAAATACACAGGTATAAATCTAACAAAATACATACAAGATCTGTATGGGGAAAACTACAAAATTCTGATGAACAAACTCAAAGAACTAACTACATGGATGAACATTCTGTGCTCATGGAGAGGAAGACATTAACTGTCAAGATGTCAGCTCTTCCTAACTTGATCTCTAAATTCAATGTAATCTCAATCAAAATCCCAGCAAATTTTTTTATGAATACCGACATACTGATTTGTGGGAATTCTTTCCACACGCGTGAAAAAACATAAGTCCCGGGAATTTACGCGTAAAGAGCTCAGCTCCGCGTGAGGAAAAATTACTCCCGTGTGGACAAGCATGGATCATGTCAGTGGAAAAGGAATTCTCTAATGGGAATTTGGCAAAAATGTATCTTAAAAAATTCTCTGACTTGCTGAGTCTCTCCCTCCCGGAGTCAAGAGACTTAAGTTAATGAGTCCATGAAATTCTTCTCTGTCTCAATATTTTATGGTCCTAAAAGTTAACAGCTCTAGTTAGCTTACCCTCAATTTACTTGTCTCCTGTTTAATGTACTACCCCGGTCCTGTCTGCCACCGGACCTGAATTTACAACCTAATGCTCTGTACCCTAAATGTTTACCTTACTGAGTAAACCTACCCCTTATCTATTCCCTTCCCACATATCCTCATGACCCAACTGAAAACCCCTGTTCTGCATAAGCCCATGAATAATCAATCCAATGTAAATGTGTCCTAAAGCTTCTAATAAAAAGCCCGGCCGAGCTACGCCCAGGGTCTTTCGAAGATGGAGCCAAAGGCCCGTAGCTGCCGGACTCTATTCTCCAACCGTGTCTCTGGGTAAGATTGATTCACACATCAGGGTATGGTCCCCCACGGATTTTGCTGGGACGAAATCCCAGCGTCACTGATTCCAAAGTTTACAAGGAGAAGCAAAAGCCCCAGAATGGCCAACACGATATTAAAGGGGAACAAACTGGAAGACTAACACCAGCTGAGTTCAAGACTTACTATAAAGCTACAGGAATCAAGACGGTGTGGTTTTGGTGAAAGAATAAACAGATCAGTGGAACAGAGCAGACAACACAGAAATGGACCCTCGTAAATACAATCAACTGATCTGTGACAAAGGAGCAAAGATAGTCTCTTCACTCAACGGTGCTGGACCGACTGGACAAGCAAAATAATGAACCAACCAAGACACAGATCTTACACTCTTCACAAAAATTTATCCAAAATGGATCAGAGACTTAAATGAAAATAATGGATAAGCTGAACTTTATTAAAATTTAAATCTACTGTGCAAAAGACATCAAGCAAATTAGAAAAGAAGCCTAGGGAAAAATTTTTGCAGAAGACATGTCTGATAAAGGACTGTTATCCAAAATATGCAAACAATATTTAAAACTCAAAAACAAGAAAACAACCTGATAAACAGAGTCTTTCTATGCTGGAATCAACCCCCATGGCCCAGGTACCTCTGCTCACCCCATTTGACCAGTTGTTCTCCAGGCCTGGGTCTCCCAACTACAGAACCCCACTATCAAGTCCCATGTCCCCCAAACACCTCAACAACTCCAGGCTGTAAGGAATGGTTACAGTCCAAAGTACACAGTTACAGGATGCACATTCTATACAGCTGCCGTCAAAACCAGGTGCCCTAAAGAATACATCAGCATGCAGAATCTCACGGTAAAAGGGAAACCTGAGCTGCCCAATCTAAATATCTCCTCTTCATCAAATTTCAGATGAACAGTCCATCACACCGCACTATGAGGCGCCTCCCTCAGGGCCTTCCCTTATTTCAACCCAGACCAAATTCCCTTCTCACCTTTCTTCAAATGCTTGATCACACTGGTCTCTCTCCCTTAATGCCCTAAATTTATTAACATCTCTTGAAATGTGTCACTCAAAATGACCACTGGGCTCACCATGAAAAGCCAGCCAAAAGCCACCAATACCCATTTAACCTTTAACATTGGCCTCTGGGTAGGATCGTTGTATGTTGATGCCTACCAGAAGTACAGTTCCAAATCCCTCTATTCTATGAGCAAGGGCAGCTTTTTTTTTTAAGTCGTATTTCTTAATCCTGTATTCATATGCAACTTACATGAAAAAATTATCCAACTTCAGTACTTTAAATTTTAGCCTTTTATTGACAGCATATCTGTATTTAGTTTATTAACCATATCTGAAAGCATTTTTTAAATTTTTAAGAATTTTTCAATTACAGTTGACATTCAATATTATATCAGTATTAGTTTCTGGTATACAGCATAGCAGTCATTCACATAACGTACAAAGTGAACCCCCAGTAAGCCTGGTGCCCTGCGGACTGACACCATACACAGCTGTCACAGTACTACTGCCTGTGTTCCCCAAGCTGTACTGTACCTCCCCAGGACTATTTTGTGACTGCCAATTTACCTCCTAATCCCTTTCACCTTTTTCACCCAGCCCCCCAACATCCCTCCCACCTGGCAACCACCGGTTTGTCTTACTGATGAATCCATTTCTGTTTTGTTTGTTCATTTATTTTGTTTCTTAGGTTCCACATATGAGTGAAATCATATGATATTTGTCTTTGTCTGACTTATTTCACTCAGCATAATACCCTCTACATCCATCCATGTAAGATTTCATTCTGTCTATGGCTGAGTAATGGTGTATTGTATATGTGTACCACTTCTTTACCCAACTGGCTATCAATGGACACAGGCTGCTTCCGTATCTTGGCTATTGTAAATAATGCTGCCGTGAACAGAGGGATGCATATATCTTTTCACACTTGTGTTTTGGATTTCTTCAGATAAATACCCAGAAGTGGGAATGCTGGGCCGCATGACAGTTCTGTTTTTAATTTTTTGAGCAAGTTCCATACTGTTCCCATAGAGGCTGTATCTATTTACAAACCCACGAACAGTGCATGGAAGTTCCCTTCCCTCCACATCCTCTTGAACACTTGCTGGTTTTCTGACGATTGCTATTGTGACAGGAGGGAGGTAATATTCATTGTGGTTTTAATTTGCATGTCTCTGATGATTAGTGACATTGAGCACCTTTTCCTATGTCCATTGGCCATCTGTATGTCCTCTTTGAAAAAATGTTTCTTCAGGTTCTCTGCCCATTTTTTAATTAGATTGTTTGTCTTTGTAGTGTTAAGCTGTATGAGTTCCTTATATATTTTGAATATTAACCCCAATCGGGTATATCACTAGCAAATCATCTTCTCTCAGTCAGTAGGTTTTCTTTTTATTTTGTTGATGGTTTCCTTTGATGTGCAAAAACATTTTAGTTTGATGTAGCTCCACTTGTTTATTTTTTCTTTTGTTTCTCTTGCCTAAGGAGACATATCCAAAAAAATATTACTAAAAGCAATGTCATAGCATTCACTGCCTATGTTTTCCTCTAGGAGTTTTATAGCTTCAGGTCTTACACTTGAATCAATCTATTTTGGGTTTATTCTTGTACATGTCGTAAGAAAGTAGTCTAGTTTCTTTCTTTCTTTTCTGCATGTATCTGTCCAGTTTTCCCAACACCACTCATTGAAGAGACTGTCTTTTTCCCACTGTATATTCCTGTCTTTTTTGCCATAGACTAATTGACTATATAGGTGTGGGTTTATTTCTGGGCTCTCTTCTGTTCCACTGATCTATGTGCCTGATTTCATGCCAGTGCCATGCTGTTTTGATTACTATAGCCTTATAGTATAGCTTGGTCATGATATTTCCTGTTTCTTCTTTCTCAAGATTGCTTTGGCTATTCGGGGTCTTTTGTGGTTCCATGTAAATTTTAGGAGAGGAAGAAAGCGGGAGGGAGGGAGGGTAGATAGGGGGGAGAGGGAGAGACAGAGAGAAACATCAGTGTGTTACTCTACTTATTTATGCATTCATTGGTTGATTCTTGTATGTGCCCTGACTGGAGTTCAAACCCATTCAAACCCTAGCATACTAGGACAATGCCCTAACCAACTGAACTACCCAGCCAGGGAAGTATGAATATTTTAATGACGTTAACTCTTTCTATCCATGAGCACAATATATGCTTCCATTTGTACCTTCTTCAATTTCTTTCTTCAATATCTTACATTTTTCTGAGTATAGGTCTTTTACCTCCTTGGTTAAAATTATTCCTAGGTATTTCTGATGCAATTATAAATGTGATTTTCTTAACTTCTCTTTCTGACAGTTTTATTTGTATATAATAATGCAACCAATTTCTGAATGCTAATTTTGTATCCTGTTACTTTACTGAATTCAGTAATCAGTTCTACTAGCTTTTGATAGACTCATTGGGGTTCTATATATAATATCATGTCATCTGCAAATAATGACAGTCTTACTTCCTCCTTTCCAATCTGGATGCCTTTTATTTCTTTTTCTTGTCTGATTGCTGTGACTAGGACTTCCAATATATTATATTGAATAAAAATAGTAAAATTGAACATGCTTGTCTTGTTCCTGATCTTAAACACTCAGCTTTTCACTGCTGAGTATGACGGTAGCTGTAGGTTTGTCATATGCAGCCTTTATTATGTTGTTCCCTCTGTTTCCACTTTGCTGAGAGTTATCATAAATGGATGGATTTTATAAAATCCACTTCTAGATTACCTCTTGCTAGCAAATACCTCTTGCTAGATTTGGTCCACAGTATAATTGTGGATGCTGAATTTGTCAACAACTTATTTGCTCTCCCAAAATTTAGTAAGCGTATTTTCTATCCAAATTCATGATATAAACACCAAATGAATAAGGCTTGGAAGGAGAGTCTGGGTGAGCCATGACACCGCCACCGGCAGGTTCGCACCGTCTCCAGGCACTGGCCTCGACTGGCGCTCTGCACAGTGGGAAGAGGGCTCTCCCTGGGGCTGGCCCCACTCCGCAGACTGAAATGCATGGCACAACATCCCCATCTCCTCTGTGCTGGGTGCTGAGGGAACGAGCCACCCAATACAACTGCAGAGCAGAGAAGCTGAGAAGAAGCCACATGTGCTGGGCAAGCAGCAACCTCCCCTTCTAAGAAATTCTTTGATGCAGAATCAACCTGGGGAACAACTCAACAACAAGGATGGTCCAATTCTACCTCAAAAAAACTATGCAGGAGAGCCAAATGCTACGGATGTTAGTCCAGTTACAGTGCACCTGAAGGCCCAGAGACCTATGGAGAGTGTCAGCGGGCTGTCATCTTTAAATGACTCTCAGCAGCTGAGATGCACCAGGTTAAGGGCTTTCTGCCCACAAACCTTATGGGTGTTTTGTCCTCTGGTGATCCAGGCTTGAAGGACTCAATTTACTTTTGGTAGCAGCAGCCAAGTACCACTCTGCTTTGTAACCAAAATGGGAAAATTTTCCATAAAAAGCCTTCACATACCCCTTCAAAAATAAAGCCACCCCAAAAAAGCCTGTTTATATTTGAATCTCCAATGGGCACTTTTCAACTGCCATCACTCCTAAATATGGAGTCTTAAAAAATCCCCATGTTATACGCAGCCAGATCTATGGGCGGCACAAAAATACATGTGCGATGTCGTGGGAGTGCGCGCTTTCCATGCGGCTGAGTTCTGTGCAGAACAGCACTCCAACAGGGCAAGGTGCCACTCAGTGTCACCACGGCCCCTTCTACCAGGCCACTGTGGCAACATTTACAGGAAATACACAAGCATCAAACAGGTCCACGGGATTAGAGTACAGAGTGCTAAGCGCCTGGCACGTAAATGTCTCCCTAAGGTATTTCAAAGTTTACACCTTACAAAATTATATGCTATAGTACCGTGCTATACCAGAAAGCCCTGAGACATTTACTGAGCAAAAGAACAATTTATCTCATAAAACCTGAGTCAACATCACACAGGCCCACAAGACAGGAAACTCAGTCTAGTGGCTCATCCTCGACCAGAAAAGGCCCCTTTTAAAAATGGTTACAGCCTGGCCCAAGCAGGAACCGTGTGCAAAAAGCATCACTCTTTTCATCTCAAACAGTGTCCCTTTGGCATTTGGCCCCACTTTTCCAAGTGTTAATGAATCAAATAATGAATCTGAGGCTTAATAAGTATAGGGCATTGTATCATCTTGTACAGAATAACTAATAGCGGTCTCTAGAATCCAGGTAGCCTAAGAAACTATTCTTGTTTTATTTCTTTTTTAACTGTTACCATTCATAAGAAAATTCCTATTTGTGGAGAGTTTATTCTATGCTATGTGCATTCATTCCTCAAAATAAACGCATGGCGCAGACATTATATTTAATCCTGCTTTACAATTGAGAAAATCAAGACTTAGCAGTCAAGAAACACACTAAGCTAATCAGTGGCAGAGCCAGAATTTAAATCGAGGCAACCTGGCCCCAGAACCTGCAGTTTCAACAACCAATTAATTAGACACTAAACTACACCAAATGAAGTCAGAGGTACTGTACTAAAGAAGTCTATGGCTCCAACAAGGACCACTTACCCTAACGACAGCCTTCAATTTCATACACCCTTTGCCTTACCCCTTGATTTTCCTACAAATCAGTCGCTCTCCACGTGTTGGTCTTCCCTCCCCCTGATGCACAGCACACCAAATCAAGACAGCCATCCATTGGCAGCGAAGGAGCAGGGGTCCGCACAAGCGTCCACCCGCCTCTGGGGGCGCCTGGCTTCACTCCCAGGTGCTGCACAGCTGTCATTAAAACTCGCCCGATTATGAAGTCCAGAGAGCCTCAGACCATGAGGCCAACCAGCTCACTGGAGAAGTCAAACAGCAAAGCACATGTGTGCCTCTATTTCCACATGCATGTTTCACACCCCAAGATTCACATACTTTATAATTATGGGGCATGGTCTGATTTCAGCTAAGTCGTTACTGCCTTTTGCAACAGGGCTGTAAAAAGAGCTCTGAATCATTTTGCTAATAATTCTTTTCTAGGGTGTCAACTTTTCTCAGACACGGCTTTCAGACACACACGCTAGGTGGGTTCAGCTACAGACCACACAAACACCAGTTCCTTTCCCACACCAAGAGAAAACAGGGCATGCGCGCCCATGGCGCACACACTCATACAGTGTATTTTTCATTCAATCAGTTTATATTGATCAGGTACTAAGTGCTTCAACGCATATAAAAATGTATTAGTTGTACACAAATGTTCGCAGTGGAATTCCTCTCGAGGCTGGAAAGCGGAGACAACTTGTGGATAAACAAAACATGGCACATCGAAAACAACGGAATATGTTCAGCCATAAAAAACATTCTGACACATGCTGCAGGGCGGATGGGCCTTAAAAACATTGTACCAAGTATGAGTCAGCCACAAAGAACGACATCGCAGGACTCTAGTTACACAAAGTATCTAGAGCGGGCAAACGCACAGAGATCGGACACAGATCAAAGGCAACCAGAGACTAGGGGAAAGGACAAACGCAGGGAGAGTGGTAGTGGGAATGAAGTCTTTCTGGGATAATGGAAGCACTCTATATTTAAAGAGCAGTGGTGGTCGTACAACTATGTGAATATGCTAAAAAACACCGAATTATATATTTTGAAAGATTTTTTAGGCATATAAAACACATCTGAAATACATGAATTCTCTTAGCCTGACCTTCTTGTTTGTAGTTTATGGAATCACAGATGACTAGCTAGATGGCACCAACTTTAGAAATAAATGGAGAAAGGGTGTCGAAATCTTTCTTCCTTTGCCCAACTGCATCTCCTCCAGGGGGTAAGGGGAGAAAGCGGGGTTTGCCTTTGGAAATGCTGGCTTTTGAGTGTGGCAGGCTGACCTACACAAACCAAAACAAAAAGGCAGCCAGAACTGGTAGGGCAGGACTGCTGTGACTGGAGAAGAGGTTAAAAGTGCCTGAGCGCCCTGGCTGGTGACACATGCAGGTCCTCTCCCAGGGCTCCCGGGTTTGCTCCCTCTCAGAGAAGTCCCCCCAGAGCAAGCCGCAGCAGAGGAGACTGAAGGCGCACGGAGGAGAGGGAAGGAACCAGGGCACGGCCCCTCTCCCCCACCTTGGCACCTTCTGAGGAGCATCAACATCTCCTGTAGCTCCAGCCCCAACCCCCCCCCCACCTCCCAAGCATAGCAGTGAGATGTGGCTTCTAGCTGTCCCACTGGTTTGCTTTGTCCACCACAAGTGTGACCAATCGCATTGTGTCTTCCTGATTAGACCCTCACTGGGATACCAACCTACATCAAAGGAAAGACCTTTGTAAACACCAGATGCCAGCTGTTGGGCTAAAAGTTTGCATTCCGCCACCTAAACCCATAGGCTGAAGCCCTAAGCCCCAGCATGATGGTATCTGGAGGCAGGGCTTTGGGAGTAATGAGGTTTAAATGAGGTCAGGAGGGTGGGCCCCCATGATGGGATCAGGGCCTTAATAAACAACAGGAAGAAAAAACTGTGCAGGGGCAAAAAATGACCACGTGAGGACACGGCAGGAAGCATCCATCTATGAACCAGGAAGTGGGCCCTCACCAGACATCCAATCTGTCACAGCCTTAATCACGGATTTCCAGTCCCCAGAACTTCGAGAAATCAGTGTCTGTTGTTTAAGTCCCCTGATCTGTAGTAACCCGTTACAGCAGCACAAACAGGCTAAGACCCTGGCCTTTCTAGTATTTCACTATTTCAAGGTTGTTTTGCTGATTATCACAGATACACCTTCAATTATCTGCCACTCATTTGCTCAAATGAGAGGGGCAGGTAATTCTTTCAATGGCTTTCCTCTCCCCAGACCCTCTGCAGGTCCTCCACTGGGTAAGAGCTTCTGTACTGTGAGTGGCAGGGCAGGAAGGGCAGACGCTGAGTCCCATCTTTGGTGTCGAGATTCCCTCAAACTCACATAAGTGCACCCACATTTAAAGCACAGATACCCACCCAATGCTTCCCTACCCACTGGAGCAGAAGCAGTCAGGGAAGGAAAGAATGACTGCATGTTTTATAAAAATAAAAAGTTAGTATATAGAACCTATGTTGCCAAATCAGGCCTTTTTTTTTTCTTTTTAAATTATTAGAACAGTTCTGCAGGCACCTCCCACTGAAGGGAACCTCAACATGTCGGCCAAAAGCTGGAAGGACACACCCAACATGAAACAAGGAGGCTGAAGCTGGCGTCTCATTTAAGCTTTGGTCTTCTTGATGTGAGTGACCCTATGATTTTTCCTCTCACTTTCAAACTGTTATGATGTCACATAAATGTCTGTTGCTACAATGGAGAATGTGCAAAAATGAAGACAATAAAAGGTTACTAAGTGTCCATTTGTTTTCCACTGTGCTACAGAAACACCACGAGAAGGGCAAAAACCCGAGATGAAAATGCCAAGCACTGGCCTGGGTGGAACGGCGGGAGCCCTCCTGCCCAGCGCCTAGGTCTGTGGTCAGCCCCACCACGTGGGGACGGTCGCCAGGGCGGGCTGCAGAAGGGCGTGCACAACGCTACGCCCCCACCGCCTTGTTCTGCTCTTTGGAGAGAAACCCGATGGAGACACATGCATGTGTCCGTCATAAGGTGTGTAAAAGAATGCTGACAGCAACACCACCTACAAACACTGTGAACTGGTCATTTTCCAACGCCCACCACCAGTCAAACAGACAGGACCCCATCTCTGTAATGGAATATTATACAGCATCAAAATAAACTATTCCCACATGCAACACAAGTAAATCTCACAAACTAATGCTCAGTGAAAATGCCAAACGGGAGAGCACATTTACATGATGTGCATCCCAAGCAAACCCAACCTGGGCTTGGGGTGGGCACTGGGGCTTTTGGGATGCTAACAGCACCACTTCCTGGGCCTGAGTGGACAGGCTCATTTACTGAATAAAATTCATCAAGCTGCATGACTGTGTACTTTTCTTTATATATAGTTTACTTCATTACAGTTTACCTTAAAAACAAAACAAAACAAAAAAAAAACCAGAGCACTCTTACAAATACAAAACCTGCCTCTGGTCCCTTTGGGTCCATCTGCACTTGGAGAGGCTGTCCTGAGGGGACAGTGGCTGCAGAGGTGCGCCAGCCTGCAGGGTGCTGCCTGGGTGCTAATGGCTGTGTTTGGTTCTAGTTATGCCCACACACAAGCACTGTGACACCACTCGGGGCGGTGGCAGGGCCTGCTCAGGTCACTCAGCTCCTACTGCAGGACAAGGCACAGGGAGGATGCGATCAGAGCCTGTGCTGTCTCCACACCCAGCCACCAGTGAGCACCGCTGCTAAACACAGGAAGTTGCAGGTGCTGCTCGTTCAAGGCACCCCTTTAGTGACCTGCCAGGGAGGTCGCACGGCCTGACCTCAGAAGAACAGGACTGACCTCACTACTACAGGCCGGCCCTGCCTGCTCCTGCTATCGTTTCCTCAAACCAGCCCACGCAAGGTTGGGGGGAATACACTTGTTAATCAGAAACCTAGCATGAATCAGAACACTGGCATCGAAAAAAACATGTTATATATAAATCAAAAGTCACCAGCTTGGAAGAGAGAACTCATCCTACCCTCGCATGAGAAAAACCTCTTTAAAAGCCAAGAAAGGGACTAAATACAGAAGCAGATTTAACACGGCCTCTGTTGGCCTTTACCAATATGTAACCTTCCTCACTGTCAGTCTCTGCAGCTGTAAAACTACCCCCATGAGAGTGAAAATCCTTTAGAAAAAAATGACCGCAGAGCACCCGGTCAAATTCGGGTAACGAAGTAAATATAGTTCATAGTGAACTCCACCTGTGCTTTTCAAATGATACAAGCCCACATCATGGGATTTTCCCAAGCCTAACAGTCTTCCCCAGAAATGGAAAATCAGTCTTCATTTTGGCTAAATCTGCTTGCCTTTTTTTTAGATCAACAAAAATAAGGAGAGAATAAACTGTCAGCTGTAGTCCTCTTCCAAAGTGGTCATTTCCTCGGTGCACTGCTAACCAGACCAATTACGAGCAGTCACAGCTCTAAGTCCAAACCCCACACACTGGAACCAGCCCCCGGACTCAACAGACTGACTGGGATTACCCGTCTACCTGCGCCTGTCCAGGGTTATACTGGGTCATGTCAACTAGCTCTGCTGACAACAGTTAGGTGATGCTTTCATTCTGGAACGGTTGGTGAGTTACAACAATACTCTCACAATGTGAATTGTTAAGGGTCTAAGAAGCACTTCACACGAGTGTTCTGACTTCTCAAAGAGAGCACACACCTTCACACCAGTGAACAATGCTCAACACCAGCATGAGACCCACCAGGACCAAGGATGATGGACCAGTAACCAAGGCCTCCAGCTGTGGTTCAGGGTCTCATCGACAAAGGTCACTAAGGGGGCTAGGGAAGGGTTAATGTAAAATGCAGGTTCCTGAGCCCCACCTTAAACCTGTTATAAATCAGGCTTGACATTTGGGGTGAGGGCAGAAATGTGCATTTTCAAAGCTCCCTAGGTGCCACTTGGTACATGAAAGTCCGAGAATCACTAATAGAGTAACAGGGGTATTCTCTCAGTGCTGAGCCATCTCCCCAGGCTGACAAGTCTCCCAACCACGCCTGCTGGGAAACACTCCTTAAAAGTGCCCCTCCAGGTCCAGATATGGCCAGAAATGCTGCTTATTCCATGAGGTAGCCCACCGGAAGTCCAGCACCTGCTACACAGTGAAGGGAGGGCGACCACCGAACGAGTAAGACCAGCACCCAAACAAGAGTGCTGCGTGCTGAGGAGTGCTGGGAAAGAGGCTCCCCACACTGAGTGTGGGGTGCTGAGTAGTGTCTTGGGGAGACAATGAAACAGGAAGTACGGCTTTAGGAATACCTACACCTTTGACTTCACAAGTCTACCTCTAGGCTGTTCTGAAGTTTACTGAAGGATAAGAAATGAACCTCACTAAATGGAGACAAGTACAATGTTCTTGATTGGGAAGAGTGAGGATTAGAAAGATGCCCACTCTCCCTAAATGTAATCTCTAAATGAAAGCAATCCAATCAAAATCCTATTGAAATGTTTAAAAATAGAACTTGAACAACTGATTCGGAAGCTCATATGAAAAGAATGAGTACATGACAAAGAAATATTTTAAGAAAATGGAAAAACCCTCTATCAAAATATACCATAAGCCATAGTCATCAAAATGAAGTAACCCTAGAACAGCTGAAAATGAAAGACGAATGGATCTTTTCATTGGAAAAGGCCAAGTGACCCAGACTTTGCCGTGTGTGTGTGTGTGTGTGTGTGTGTTCACACTCAGACTTCTTCCTCAGGCACATGCTGTTCTGCATCTTGTTTCTTTGCATGCATTTTTGTACATGCTTTTCTGTACAAGATGAGAGCAGGTATTTCTTTAAGGTATATTCTTGAAAGTGAGTCTGGGGCCAAACGGTACGCACATTTAAAATATGATGAAATGGCCCTGGCTGGTGTAGTTCAGTGGATTGAGCGCGGGCTGGGAACCAAGTGGTCCCGGTTCGATTCCCAGTCGGGGCACATGCCTGGGTTGCAGGCCAGGTCCCCGTGAGGGCCATGTGAGAGGCAACCATACATTGCTGTTTCTCTCCCTCTCTGTCTCCCTCCCTTCCCCTCTCTCTAAAAATAAAAAAAAATAAAAATAATAAAAAATAAAATAAAATATGATGAAATGACAGACGCTGCCACGCTCCAAAAGGCACCAGCCTCTGTTTTCCCAACCCTCGCAGACACGAAATAGGACGTCTCCTTTCAGTGTCTGCCATTTGTTACCAGCCTTTCCATGTCCTTTCTCCAGTTCCCGTCCAGCCACTCATGGCTCCCTCCCTTACAGAAGGCCTCTGCTTTAAACACACACTCACTGTACGCTGCAGGCACTTTCTCAGCTCTTGTCACGACTCTCAACTTTCCTTGCAGTGGCATTTCCTGCACAAAAACTTGAACATTTCCTACGGTCAGGTCTAGCGATCTCCTGTGGATCCTGGGGCAGTGACGGACTTGGGAAGTCCTGATGGCAGTGGACTGCAGACAACTGTAACAGCAAGAGAAGGGGCTACACCAGAGGTGCACTCTCCTCAACAAGGCAGGGGTGGACGGGCTGCAGCTGCGGGGATGGTCAAGCCACCGAGCGTTCTAGGAAGGCTGGAGGTGAGCGCCCAAGATGGATATGGTGAGAAACAACAAAGGCAGGAACATGGACATCTGTCAAACAGTATCTTGTGCAGACCACGTATGATCTTTTGCATCCCATTAGGGGGGGCCTTAAAAACTGAGTGAACCCCAAACATAAGGCATTTCATAACCATATATATGTGAAGCAGCAGCACCTGAAGTCTGCTGAGCAGCAGCAGCACAGAAATGAACCTGCGCATTCAAGCTCTCCTGGCAAACAAAGCAGGAGGCCACGCGGGGAACAGGCCCTCCGTGTCCTCACTCCCAGTTCTATGCTCAACGGGCTGTACCTTTCTGGCCAGACACACTCCCCATGGCCCTCAGGGACCACAGACTTAGGTACAATGTGCCCATCACTTCCTGGCCACCCGAGGGAACAGCTCAAAGCAACACTCTGCCAGTCCCTGCTCATCGCACCCACAAGGAACCAGAGACCACCCCCCAGAAGGAAGGCTTGAAAAAAACAGTGATTCAGACAAAAAATAGAGCATATAACCCCTTTCATGCCTCACCACTCTATTTAGACTAAAATACAGGGGATAAGAATGGCAACTGAATTTTATCTTTATAGCTTGTGGTTTCACAGTAGTTTTTAATAGGCTCTACACTATGCCTTTTAAAAAAACTCTCACAATAAGCAAGTATTCAGTAATGAGAGACACGTTTATCAGAGACCATTTCTGACTTAGGACAGATGCCTCAGATGCCGTGCGAGCGTAGCTGAGCCGACAGCACCGGGAGGCAGCTGGGACTGTGCGCGGAGGCGACATTGCCACTTCTGGCTGGCCAAGGGACAGCGGCCACAGCGAGCTGTTCAACGGGCACTCCCCAAGTGACTACATGTCAACAGTGCCTCCCTGCTCCCTTGTGACAAACACCCACAATACATGTTACAGCAGCATACAAGGCAGACGGCCACAAGAAAGTGTGCATGTCACAAAAGAGCTCAGGTTGTCCCTGCGGGAACACCACACAGAAGTAGGGGAACATCACTAGGTCCCCCGTGCAGCCGTGAGACTTGTACACATTCTTTCATGGAGGGCTTATTGTTCCTCATCCATAAATCTGCGCAAATAGCGACCAAAGCTGATAAAAATTCTAAGAAGACACCAAAAATCAAGTCACCAGCGATGAACAAACAAGCAAATAAAATTGGGTTTCCAAAAAAAAATAATTGAAGCAAAACAACACAGTTTGTACACTCTGGGCCTAAATATATTTTTTAAATTAAGGAGAAAATGACCAAGTTTCAATATGTATGTAATGAAATCAATTATACAAAAATGATTTCTTGACTGCTGTGCCTACTAAGATAATGAAGCTTTCCCAGAGCAGGTAAGAGAAAAGGAAGTGAAGTCAGTAGTTGGTTATGCGCGCCAAGGCTCTTTCTGGTTCTGATTTGATCCAGATTGCCACTGAGCCTTCTCCAGCAGGGCAGCCCGGCTTGGGGCATCTATTTACACTTCCCGCTCGCACAACGGACTCTTTACAGTGCTCCACTCTAGGCCTGAAGTCAATCAGATCAGGCCTCAGAGCCCCGCATGGTGGTCTCCTAAGAGGCTCATCATCAAACAACCCAGCAGACCCCCCAGGGAAGGATGCTTCCCTCTGACTAACCTAAACTAGTGAATTCCGCAGGGCAGCTGCCTGCTCCGCTGAGGAGAAGCAATTCCGGTTTGCTGCTCTAGTGGTGGAGAGAAGACGCCTGCAACGTGGGGCACACGGCTGGGCAAGCAGGCACAGCCACCCCCAGAAGAATGAAGCCAACTAACTCTTTCAATCTGCCCCTCTCCTAGGTTTCTTCTCAGAAATAATTTGTACGTAGACACACCGTCTGTCTTCACAGAGTCAGGTGTGCAGAGCTGACCACTGACACCAGCAGTGAAGTGCAGTGGCAAATGTGAAAACCACACACCAGTGTCACTGAAAGATGCAGAAACCAGGCTCCAGCGAGGGCTGAGCCTAGTTTATGGAGAGCGATATAAAGGCCTTCTCGTCCTTCATCCACTGCTTCCACTGTTTCTATGTCAACTAGACCTAGAAAGAGCACTCCCTTTTAGTAAATACCACAGCTCCACTCCAGCAAGCTGAAACCCAGAGCGCCTTTAAGGAGATAAACAGATGGCCCAGGAGAAGAACTGCATTAAAATATGATCAATTTAATGCAGACACAGGAGGAACAAGAAAGTAAGTCTGGGCCCTGGCTGGTGTAGCTCAGTGGATTAAGTGCGGGCTGGGAACCAGAGGGTCCTGGTTCGATTCCCAGTCAGGGAAACATGCCTGGGTTGCGGGCCAGGTCCCCATGAGGGCCATGTGAGAGGCAACCATACATTGCTGTTTCTCTCCCTCTCTGTCTCCCTCCCTTCCTCTCTCTCTAAAATAAATAAATAAAATCTTAAAAAAAAAAAAAAAAAGTAAGTAAGTCTGAATACAGCACTGCTCCCAGCAACCCTGGCAACACCTTCAACAGAGCCAGATGCCAGGCAGCAGTGGCCAGGCCGGCTTTCTCTGTGAAGGGTGCAGAAAAACTTAGGCTCTTCCCTTCCTGCAGTTTCCACTGAAGCGGGTCCCTTGGGGCTCTGCAATTCATGCTCCTCAAGTCCTGGAATTCTACAGGATCCAATCTCATCACTGTAAACCAAGCATGCTGACATGGACAGGAGCCGGGCCCAGAGGTTGGCTCAGCGCCCAGCACCTTACCTGACTTGCTCCCAGGTCCTGGTGGCCAAATGCAGAACCCAGAGATCCTTGTAGTGGTAAAATTGCTCTCCATCAGGAGAAGCAAACTCCCCACCAAAGATCCACAGCTGCCCGCCACCTTGAGACACCACCACAGCCTGTGAAAAGAAAGGCGACAGGTCAGGGCAAAGCCGCACAGCTCTCAGCCCGCTCCAGAGGTCAGAGCAGCATCTGCACCACCCACCGCAACACAGCACATGGTAGCCTTGGCTGGCACCCACGCTCCTGCCTTAGAGGGGAAAACTCCTCATCGACAAATCCTAAGTCAAAGTCTAGTAAACTTTCAGGCATTCCTAGGTTGCAAAATTAACATCCACTTATATTCAGACAACCCCACATCCCATTAAAATGGACACAATTATGTCAAAAGTTACATCAGTAATAACACAAACTGACAGAGTAATTTTTATTAAATATCTGTAATAAAGCTGTTTACCTGTCCTCATTAACCCTTTTCCTAGCTATTAAGCACTGTATACCTAAAATCACACTCACAAATAAGACATGTAATATATAATGTTTATGTAACATTATTAACATTTTTTAAAAGATTTTTCTATTTTGTTTTATTTTTAGAGAGAGGAAAGAAGGGAGAAAGAGAGGAAGAGAAACATCAATGTGTGGTTGCCTCTCTCATGCCCCCAACTGGGGACCTGGCCCACAACCCAGGCATGTGCCCTGACTGGGATTCAAACCAGTGACCCTTTGATTCACAGGCTGGCACTCAACCACTGAGCCACACCAGCCAGGGCTAACATTTCTTTCTTAAAGATTTAAGCATAAAGGAAGGCACACGGAAGCAGTGAGGACAATGCCCTCTGGGCTGCATGTGCAGGAAGCTCTCGCACAGGAGAGAGCGGCACATAGAACGCACCGACCCTGCACCATGCCACATCGAACGTCCAAGACACACATGTGCATATTTCAAAGTACTACCAGGCTTACCAGAACATCAAAGAGTCCACGGGCCAGACACTGCACAAACTGATGCGCCAACCTGAGGGGAAAAGCGGCTGAGAACGGGAACGCCAGGGCTCACACCCCATGAGCAGAATTACTCTCCAAGGTTACTCAGCAACTGAACGAAAGCGGAGCGAGACCACCCAACAACCCATGCCCTGCATTAGTATCAGAAATGCAAGTATGGAAAGCCTGAAATTTGTCCAAGCCATCTTGGTGTTCTTAGGGGAACCAAGTAGTTGAGTTTTCCATCACCCACTGAAAGCTGCGTCCACAGGGCAAGCGCAACATTCCAGACTCTAGACTGGGGATCGCCATGCTGGGTCCCCCACAAGGAGAGAAAAGCAAGTCACAGCATGTGATTAAAAAGGCCTTTCCAGAAAAGGAAAATATTGGGTAAGGGCAGCAATTTTCAACCTGTGTGCCACAAGAATTTTGAAAACATGCAATACCTGACTATTCAGTCAGGGACACTGACCTCTTTTCCCTTCGACTGTCAAATAAAATAAATGACAACAGCCAACACAACAATAGCTGTCTGGCTTAAATGAGTCAAAACTACACCTTTTTTTTTTTTGGTCACAATGAAAACAATTTTTCTGGTGTGCCACAGAATTGCAGTAATTAGTTTATGTGTGCCGTGATATCAAAACATTGAAAATCACTGGGTGCGGGAATGTATTCAGACAGCCACAATAAGAATGGATGCTATTTCATGAAAAATGACCTTATCAGATGCAAATACAACAAATACAGATTTGGGAATTTTAAAGGCAATTCATACACTATCTAGTGCAGGGTTCTTAAGCTTTGGGTTGGATTTTGTGTTGAAGATTGCTGACGTGAGGCCAAAAGGTAACACATAAAACTGGAATCCCCTCCTCCAGGAGTGCAGATCAGCCTCCTTCTCACGCAAGGACACTTAGATTCCAAGCCCGAGCTCATCTTAGAGTGCCTGCCCTCTCTGTGGTTCTGCTTAAGACCCAGGATGACTCAGAGGTCCCCCTGGAACCACCCACAACTGCCTGGACCCTCCAGAGCCACACAACCCACTGGCTGGCCAGTGACCAACAGAGGAAGTTCAATGACATGCCCCCTGATGGATGGCACAGCTTCAGAGACAGTCATGATGCGGCTGGTTTTATGGTTAGCTGACCTGTACACTGAGTATCTCAGGGAACAGACTGTACAAAAATGACGCCTCCTGCAAGCACCCCACAAATGGGGGATGTGACGCGCACTCAGTCAACACCTGGCACAGAGCAGGCGCTGGGTAAGCCTACCCCAGGAGTCACCAGCCACAGGGTCTAGACAATGAAGCAGACAATGCAACTAAATCCTTCACACCAAAGGCACGTGGCCAGGATACAGCCAACAGGCTTCTTGCCAAGGAGCCTGGAAACAGTGGCCACGGCAGCAAGCAGTATGGCCAAGGGAAGGGATCTGGGTCGGGTGCCACTGGGCACCAGGACGCTGCTGAGCACTCTGTGTGAATGCCTACTTGCTCTCACACACCTGCACAGGCAAGTTCACTGGGAGGGTCACGCAGTGGTTGTGAGGAGGCTGCAGTCCCACACACCCAGAGCTCCCGCTGCAGCGGGTCCTTCGACCTGCCTGGCACTTGAGGGCCCTCCAGAACCGAGGCTGTCACTGGCCCCACTGCTGTCCTGGACCATCTGGGGGGGCCTGGTGGCATACTTAAGTGCAACACAGCCCTCCCTCCACTCCCATTCTCACTCAGTTTTGTGCGCGTCACCTCAGCACAGGTGACCGACCTATAAAGGGACAAGCCAGCTTCCTATCACTCTAAAAGCTCAGTAGTTCTAGAGGAAAGAAACTGATCATTTCAAATTTTTAAAGCAGATGTGATGATTAGTTCAGGCCCAAACCTAACACCTTTTTTGCGTTTATGAAGTCAGGTGATATATTCATGCTCCACAATACAATGGAGTTTTGTAACATCATATTATAAAAGGCTAATCAATGCCATGAGGTACTGCTATAAATAATGCATCAACTGGGAAAAAAGTACAGAAAAAACATATACATATATGTATGTTTATATGTATAGGCCAACGAATATGAAATAAGATGTGCAGAAATATAGATATGAATAAATAAAAACTAGCAGTTCCAGAATGATGGGCAATGGACTTTTTTCTTTCTTTTCTTTTTTCTTTACAATGAATATTACTTACATAATCAGTGCAAAACCACTTTTAAAAAATGAAGTCCAACTTCAAGCAAGAACAAAGGACTGAAGCCACGGTCCACCTTTTCCATCCCATCCCCCCTTCATCACCACACCGGGCCTGTCGCAGTCAAAAGCACAGGGACAAAAGGGAGGAAGGTCAACAGTCAGTGATCTGAAGGATCTGTATTAACCTGGTCCTCAAAGAAAAAAGTCAGTACATTATTCAAGAGAAGATCAGAACTATAAAGAAACAGGCATAAGATTTCCACTCTGACCAGGATGGAGCAACCTGTACCACATAAACAAGGAGAAAACTGGACAAAATCTATGAAGGAACTACAGGCAGACGACAACAGGAAGTGCAGCACTGTGACCCTGAGGGTGGTCAGTGGGAACGGTGACTCTGCGCCTCCGGAGGCAGTCCCTGCACCCTGGTGCAGGGAAAGGAGCCCGAGAGCAGGTGGTCTTGTTCGGCTGAGGAGACAACGGTCAGAGTTTAGGGATGCTGAGGTCGCTAGAATTTGCAGGCAGAGTACTGGACAGACAGCGCCTAGAAATCCGCACGGGGTCCCCTGGAGCCTCTGAGCACTAAGCTGCGTATTTGCAGCAGAGGCTGGGAAAAGAATCACCACTGCAAGACTGAGCACCTGAAAATGACCTGCACTTACGTAGGGATTTGAAACAGGCAATTTCCAACCAGACGTAGTGAAAGATGCCACTGAACACCCAGGGCACTCAGTAGACACCCCAGAAAGGGCATATCCTAGGGCTAAGTCATTGCTACAGGTTTTGAAAGGATCACAATGACCTGCAGGTAACTTCACCGCCTATCAAAACAAAACTCATCAACTGCTGACAGATTAAAACAAAATCCAGTCAACACGCAGCATTCACAAAGTTCTGCATCTAACTACACAGTCCCGGTGGGAAAATGTGACTTAAGGAAAAAGGCCAGTCTATAGAAAGAGACCCAGAAATGACAAAGAGAAAATCAGCAAACAAGGACTTGAAACCAGTTTTTATATGTCCAAAGATTTAAAGAAAAACATGAACATAATAAACATGGAAACAATAATCAAGAACCAAACAACGTCTAGAGCTGAAAATTATCATAAATAAAATGAATAATCCACAAGTTCACAGCATATCCACTTACCATGAAGGGCAATAAAATCAAAAAAGAAAAAAGAATGAAAAAAAAAAACAAACAGACACCTATTGCCCTGCTGGATAATATTAAACAGCCTAACATACATATAATTGGACTTTAAGAAAATCACAAAGGCACATCAAAATCAAATTGCTAAAAAACCAAAGACAAAGATAAAACCTTTTAAGCAGCCAAAGAGGGAAAAAAGACAGACTGAATACAGAAAAATTAGGTCTGACCTCTCCTCAGAACAAGGCAAGCCAGAAAACAGAACATCTTTCAAGTGCTAAAGAAAAAACTGCTGTCAACCCAGAATGCCGTATCAAAAAAAAATATCCCGAGAATGAATAAAAAATGAAGACATTTTCACTTAGAAAAAATTTTTCTGCCAGTAGATCTGCACTTCAAGAAACAGTGAATGGCCCTGGCTGGTGTGGCTCAGCGGATTGAGTGCAGGCTGCGAACCAAAGGGTCGCCGGTTCAGTCCCAGACAGGGCACGTGCCTGGGTTGCGAGCCAGGCCTCCAGTGTGGCGGGCGCAAGAGGCAACCACACACTGATGTTTCTCTCCCTCTCCTTCTCCTTCCCTTCCCCTCTCTCTAAAAATAAAAATAAATAAAATCTTAAAAAAAAAAAAAAATGGTGAATGAAGTTTTAGGCTGAAGGAAACGTTCCCACGTGAAAACACCTATCTACACAAGGAATGGAGTGTGCTGAAAATGGTAAATTTGTAAATCAATATATTTTTCTTCTCATTTTAAAATTTCTTTAAATATTAACCGTTTAAAGCAAAAACAATAACAATGTATCACTGTGGGGCTTCTAATATACATGGAAATAAAATACGTAAGAACAGCAACACAGATAATATCTTAGAGAGCTTACTTTAAAAGAAGTCAAACCAGCCCTGGCCAGGTGGCTCAGCTGGTTGGAGCACTGTCCAGGACACCAGAAGATTGTGGGTTCCATTCCCGGTCAGGGCACATACCTAGAATGCGGGTTTGATTCCCAGTCAAAGGATGTACAGGAGGCAACAGATCAAGGTTTTTTTTTTCCTCTCTCTCTCTCCCCACCTTCCTCTCTAAAATCAATAAAACACATCCTCAGGTGAGGATTTAAAAAGAAAAAAAGGGCTAAGTGCTTTAAAAAAAAAAAGTGAAAAAATTTCAACAAAATTACTTTCCAAAACATTCTTCAAAGATAAGGATTCTTCTGGGTATAGAGGAGTTAACCTAGGTATGAGCTGGCCTATTGCCAGCTCTTCAGAAGGAAGCTGACGGGACTCCAGAAAGAAAGAAGTCACTGGCTGGGACTGAGATACACACCAGCCATTCTCCTACTCACTGCTCACTCCCCTTTGCACCTCCAAACTTACAGAAAGAGTTTACACCCCTAGGCTGTCTTATCAGTGATTAATTTACGTATTTTGGAAAGAAAGCTATAAAAATAAAATACCTTTAAATATATACACATATATTCAGGACTCCCAGCCAAGATGGAGATATAGGTAGATACACTTTGCCTTATCACACAAGAAAAGAAGGACAACAAATTTAAAAACAAAAAATAACCAGAACTGCCAGAAAATCAAGCTGTATGGAAGTCTGACAACCAAGGAGTTAAAGAAGAGACATTCATCCAGACCAGTAGGCCAAGACAAAAAATATGGCCCAAATGAAAGAACAGATCGAAACTCCAGAAAAAGAATTAAGCAATGAAGAGACAGACAACCTATCAGATGCTGAGTTCAAAACACTGGTAATCAGGATGCTCACAGAAATGGTTGAGGATGGTCACAAAATAAAGGAAGAAATGAAGGCTACGCAAAGTGAAATAACAGAAAATGTACAGGGAACCAACAGTGATGAGAAGGAAACTGGGACTCAAATCAACTATTTGGATCAGAAGGAAGCAATAAACATTCAAACAGAACAGAATGAAGAAACAAGAATTCAAAAAAATGAGGAGAGGCTCAGGAACCCCTGGGACAACTTTAAACATCCCAACATCTGAATCACAGGGGTGACAGAAGGAGAAGAAGAACAGCAAGAAACTGAAAAGTTATTTGAACAAATCATGAAGAAGAACTTCCCCAATCTGGCAAAGGAAAGTCCAGGAAGCTCAGAGAGTCCCAAAGAAGTTGGACCCAAGGAAGCACACACAAAGACACATCATAATTATATTACCCATGATTCAAGATAAGGAGAGAATCTTAAAAGCAGCAAGAGAAAAGGAAACAGTTACCTACAGAGAAGTTCCCATAAGTCTATCAGCTCATTTCTCAAAAGAAACCTTGCAGGCAAGAAGGGGCTGGAAAGAGGTATTCAAAGTCATGAAAGGCAAGGACCTACATCTAAGAATACTCTCTCCAGCAAAGCTATCATTTAGAATGGAAGGGCAGATAAAGTGCTGCCCAGATAAGGCAGAGGTAAAGGAGTTCATCATCACCAAGCCCTTACCATATGAAATGTTAATGGGACTTATCTAAGAAAAAGTAGATGATCAAAACTATGAACAGTAAGATGACAACAAATTCACAACTATCAACAACTGAACCTAAAAAAACAAAAACAAACTAAGCAAACAACTAGTACAGAATCACAGAAATGGAGATCACATGGAGGGTCATCAGCAGGGAGGGATGGGACGTGGATGGGGGGAAAGGTGCAGAGAATAAGAAGCATACATGGTAGGTACAAAATAGGCAGGGGGAGGTCAAGAATAGTATGGGAAATGGAGAAGCCAAAGAACTTATGTGTACAACCCACCATGGACATGAACTAAGGAGGGGGAATGCTGAGGCGGGGGGAGGGTGCAGGGATGAGGGGAGGAAAAAAATGGGACAACTGTAATAGCATAATCAATAAAATATATTTAAAATAAATACGCAAATGCATATATTTATGCACACATATACATAGTTGTTCTGAAATAACAGTTTAAACTGACAACCAACAACAGTCTGTGTCTGGCTCTGACGCAGGCAAAGCACGACGCAGTGACCCAGTGAATGAAGCAGGGCGGCACTGCTCCGGGGCAGGGCAAGGCCATCCTCCTCCGCATCCACTGTCCTCCTTGTCCCATGGGGCTATCTGCTTCCCAAGCATTTGGGTTTGTTTGCTGTTGTCTTAACTGAAGTAAAATCACGTGTAGAAAGCTTTAACAACTCTCTTTCCAAATGCCAAATAAACAAACAAAACCAATACACAACGAAGTCCAAAATAACTCACAGACTCTGAATGGATTTTGACATGAGCCAGCCGCATGCTTCAGCTTTGTGAAAGCCGAGTTTTAAAAATGCGTGACACCATCAGGACCAAAGTAAACACAAAATATGGGACATCACAGAGAATGGCACACTCGTCTTTTCTGTCGCTGTGTCCCAGCCCTAGAGTGGTGCCTCACACGTAAAAGACACTCAGGGTGTCCTGAGTGAGAAAATCGGGGTGCTGCAATGCCTGCTCAGACGGAAGGCAATGAAGCTGTAATTTAGCTGGAGGCGAACACCTGCAGCAGTGCAAATGCGCACTGCCGGTGGAATTCTGCTTATTTCACACGTAAACATTTTGTACATAATGACTCTTCTCTATAAGCCACCTGCTGTTCATTAATGCACGAAGGCCGACAAAGGAACACAGGAGACATTTTTATTAAGCCATATGAAACTTTTGTCTATTTTATGAGAATGCATTTTGTTTCAAGGGAGTTTTAGTCATTACTTTGGGAGAAACAAGTATCAGGTGAATAAGAAGACAGGACTCAGGATGTCCCCCGCCCCCTTCTCCCCCAGCCCTCGATTCCCAGCAGCCTCACTCCCTGCACCCTCAGCAGTCCAGGTGGGGCAGTTTGACCACTCCCTTCTTCTCCCCAGGGTCACCAAATCACACATTCAGCAGACGCTGTAACCCTTTACTTTCTCTCACTCGGTCATACTCATTTTACAAAGGGCCATCTAAACTCTCAAATTACACACTAAAATAAACTTCACCCCATCCCAAAATCGAGAATCTAGGAGAAAAGAATAAAGAGTATACATACAAGCTTTCCTTTCTATACACTTTTACCCTCTAATTGATTAAAGAGAAGATAAAGACCATGGCTTCTAACATCATATTCATTAGACTAGTCTATAATGAGAAAACTTCGGTGTTTCAAATTTCATGTAGTAGAATCTGAACTATAATGACCTTTAGGCAAAAGATTATAACCAATTTTCTGTTTCCCATCGCTGTGATTCACTACAAAATTCAGAGCACAAACAGCAAGCGAACCTTAACTACAAGGATATTATTAAGTCCCAGAGCCTGCTGAGCACCCTGACAAAATAACTGAATTTAAAAATCTCCAAGACTTTTATGACTCCAATTCTTCAAGGACATTCTAACTGGGATTAAAACGGATGAGAAAGCAAACGCAGAGACAGCCCCTGGCCTGAACTGTGGGACCTGGGCACAAAGCTGGACTGCTCCACCGGGACATCAGCATTCTCGGGGCTCGAGACTCTGACGAGGCATCCGGGAGGGCTGGGGGCTTGGAGTGCTCACCACTGCGACAGCACAGGACTGAGTCCTCAGCTTAGAAGCCTGGAGCAGATTAGTCACACTTCAGAACTGCAGTGGGCTCTGGTAAACAAACTCGAACGTATCAAAATCCACTCATTTATTAAAATTCAAGCTGACTAAATCTGATTTCTCAACCTGAACACAAGTGCATTCCCCTTTTCCAGAAGATAGACCAGCGCGAATGCTTGCAAGCCTTCATGTGCACGGGACAGTCGTGCAGTTCAGGCAGGCGGGCCCTCCTCTCACCCACTTCCAGGTCAGGAGGCGACTTCCGGGCACAGGACGGAAAGAGGAGAACCACACACACCGCAGTGGGCTCATACAATCATCTCCCTCCACCCTGGACAGGCGTCACTCACTCAACTGGTTTTGAGCCTCAACACTGTTCCAAACACTGGGTTATAATAACGAACAAGACCGAGTGCCTGTCCTCACACAGCTGAACAGAATCTGAAACCGGGACCCGTTCCCTGACCGGGTAGCAGCTGTGACAGAGCTCTCCTGGGTAAGCAAAAGCCAGTCCACGACACGCTGATTTAGTGCTACTCCTTCTTCATCCCTGTTATGACTCATTCATTTATAGTAATTATTTCCCAAACAGCATTTACACCTCTTTTGAACATTGTTCTCTCATTTTTAGCTCTCTAGACTCCAGACCTTGGGCCTGTGGATGCCTCTCTCAATCAAACGTAGAAGGAACAATCTGCTGACTAAGACATGCCAGGCACCAAACTGGGTATTTTGCCTGGATTATTTCATATGATCTTCACACTACCTGGAGGAGCAGGTGTCCGTCTCCCCATCTTACAGGTGAAGGCACTGATGTGTGAACAAGTTCAGTAACAAGTACAAGTTGGAAAACAGCAAAGTGAGGCCTACGTGCAAGGCCCAGCCTCTCTGCACAGGCTGCCTGTCATGTGCCAACTCTACAAGCCTGTGACAGAACCCTCAGCGTAAAGCCCCAACGGGAACACAGGGGAGGACGGGGTTAATACTGACACATACCTGGTGAGCACAGCGCCTCGGAGGTGGACTGGGGATTTCAACCTTGGTCCAGGTATCCTTTCTGATGTTGTAGATGTAGAGTTCGTTATATAAAAATGTCTGCAGGAGGGAAAAGGAGCTTTACTGTCATGAATGATGCTCCCACGCAAGTGACAGTAAGTAGAAAGAAGGATCTCAATTGCTAGCCTTCCCGGAAAATGCAATGTACCTTCCTAAAGCAATGTACCTAAATCTTATCAATGCAGGACAGGCACAGCTGGTCCCCTGGATCCTTCAGGATGATAAGACAAAGAAAAAGACCATCTATCTGCCATGCAGCGAAGGTGAACTTTATGCTTTTCTGTTTCATGGACAACTCTGAAACACCAGTCTTTCTGGTCTTTTTTTTTTTTAAGATTTTATTTATTTATTTTTAGAGAGAGGGGAAGGGAGGGAGAAAGGGAAGGAGAAAAAAACATCAATGTGTGGTTGCCTATTGCATACCCCGACATGGGGACCTGGCCTACAACCCAAGCATATGCCCTGACTGAAAATGGAACCAGCAACCTTTCAGTTCACAGGCCGGCACTCAATTCACTGAGCCACACCAGCCAGGGCCTTTCTGGCCTTTTTAAAAAGAAAACTTAGCTCTAAATCAGTACTTTTCCTACTCAAAACAACTTTGGAAACCCATCATAAGGAAAAACAGCACAAACAAACTGAAGGGCTAGTGCGCTGGTCAACCTCAGGCAGGCAGTAAGAGGAGTGACCCTAAAGGTCACTAAAGGATGCTATTACTTTTCAAGGACATTGTTACATACCAATCCTGAGAGCTCAGGAGGTGGGATACATGAGAGGGGAGTTAAAGGACCAACGAGTATTTGATATCTCTGCTTTAAATATCTCTCAAAAGAGACCCATGGAAATTTGGGAAGAAAAGAAAAACATATATACTTTACTTTTTGGCCATTGAAATATTCACCTCCGAAAAGGATTAATTCATCTTTCTCAGGATGAGCAGAGAGAGAGGCATTTAACCTGCAAGAGAAAAAAGCAGCGGGTCAACACAAAACCAAAGTATTGGCTGCCCAACCTGAGAGCAGTTCACTCTCCCATCAGAGGGCTTTATCAGGGACGAGCCTTTTCTACACTTTCGTGAAAGAGGAGCCTGGGCTGAGAACAGGAGGCACTACCCTTAAAAGCAGTCTGCGCCACGACACTAATACCCAGGCTCCCTGTCCCGGAGGGCTGGACCGGGCCTACTCCCACAGCCTTTGGCTAAAATCATCAGGCAGTGATAAGTCTAGGTGCTCCCACTGTGCCAAATTTTCCAGAACTGTCTTATTTTAAGGGTCTATCCTCTTAAATCACAATCAAAACTGCTCTTAAAAGTCCAGTATTTAAGCATTTTGATATACATCCTAGACAACTTCTATCTGGAAAAACAATGGCAAATAACTTTCCACTTATTTCACACATGAGGACAAAAGAATAGCTATAAGGAAATCATACATATATCCTGACCACTTCTGTGAAAAGTAATGGAAGCTACGGTGACTGAGAAGGTCAGTCACTGGAAAAATGCTCTTCCTTCAAAATCCTCGAGTGGCACTCCCCAAGGGGCGCTCTGTAACACTAATTCCGAAAAGTGCTTCTCAAGGGAAAAAAAAAAAGTCTGAAGGTCAAGTAAGTTTGGAAAATCTGAATACTTTTCCCCTGGAGATTTATCATACATATGAACACCTAACGGGCCGAGAAATTCTGCAGTACAGAAACCAGTGTTAAAATACTGCTGCTGTGGTGTCTCTCAAAAGTTCAACAGAAGTTCCCACTCCTAGGCATGTGGTCAAGAAAACTGAAAACTGCAACGTTCACAACACCACTGTTCACAGTAACCCCAAAGTGGAAACAACCCAAGTGTCCACCAACAGATCAGTGGATGAGTGGGTGAAATGTGGTCATCCGACATGGAACACTGTTCACTCTCAAAATGAACAATGTTCACACTCACACTACAACACCGACAGAGCTCAAGGGCACAATGCTAAGTGAAAACAGCCAGTCACAGGAGGACAGATATTGTATGACTCCACTTAGATTCAATACTTAGAACAGGGAAATCAGAGGGACAGGAGGTAGGGGAGAGGTTCCCCAGGGAACAGGAGAGGGGGCATGGGGACCATCTGCTGAATGGGAACAGAGGCCCGACTCTGGGTGATGAAACTGTTGGAAATACATGGCGGTGACGGTCGCACAGCATTGTGACGTCAGTAATCCCACAGATTTGTTCAGTTAAAATGGTTAAAGTAGAAAATTCTGTTTTATATATATTTTATCACAATGAAAAAAAATTTCAAAGAAAGGACACCGGTATTCCCCAAAGTTCTCTGAGCGCAAATCTTTTTCTCAATTAACACATTAATTTTCTGTGGTGAAGTGACATGCACGACTTGGGAAACAACTCAATTCAGGCGCAGAGTCCTAAAGTGTCACCGCTGTCCCGCCCACACCCACCGTCTGCGAGTCCCGGACACGCACCGCATCCTCATTTCCCCCTTAAATTGCATCCCGGCCGATACTTGGGAACACACGCCTACGAAACTTGGTAATTTTCGTGGCTTTGTTACCGTAATGTGACCGAGAGGTAGGAGATGAGACGTTACCATGATTCCCAACCTGAAGGCTTGGTCTCATTACACCTCAGCTCCATCGACTGTCAGGGAGCATTCCCAGCTGACCCCGGGAATCACCGACCTTTCAAATTACATCCTGACAGTCCACCTGGCTTTTGGGGCAACATTACTTACTTCAGGAAAAGTTCTGAAATGTCATCCAAAAATTATCAGTCCACAAGTGGCTTCTCAGGGGTGCTATACATATGAAGCCTTAAAGATCTCAAGAATTTATCTGCTTCAAAAATTCAAATGAAAAAATACATCTACTACATGTGCAACTGAAGTGTGGCCCCAATGATAACATGCTGAATAAAGGGGAAAACGGAACAAGATTCCCAGTGGAATTTATTAAATGAAGAACAGGAAGGACTCTCCAACTTTGGGAGCTGCAGAAAAGCTGCTGCATCAGGTTATTCGGCTCCAGGGCTAATCAAGTTGCCAACGCCACCCCGCCACCAGGTGCTAATGAAATCCTGGGCCCCAGGTCAGCAGCATTCAGGCGGCAGAGCCATCACCTGCCCCTCCCTGAACTGAAGGTGGCACTAACCACCTCTCTTCCTGAAGCGCTGGGCCCTGGGCCTCCATTCAGGCCAACAACAGCTCTGGGACTAATCTCTGAATGAAACGGGCAAATCATTTCTCAAGCACACACACAGTCCCAAGACGCTTGTGAAGTTAACGTGTTCCCCCTTCACTGGTCTCTCTTTATTAGGGTCACTTAGCCTTTCCTAGGTTTCGAACTCAGTGCACTCGCTGTCTTGCCTCTGCTCTGTTGGCAAATATACGAATTACAGAGCCTGAAATCAAACTATAAAACTACTGGAATTCTGAGGGCGAGAGGACAAGAACTGACCCAGAGGAATAAGAAGTCAGATGAAACCCGAAACCTGCTCTTTTCAGCTCATCTTGCCACAAGTGTTTGAAATCCTTTGGAGTTTGCACAGAATTTACAAATCCAATTAAAATGGCTTATATACAATTTATATTTAATAATCACATTTTCCACAAGAATTTAAAAGCCTTATACACCAACACAGCTAAAAGCTATTGTGACTTTAAGTCTTCCACCTGTGACAGGCACTTGTAAAATACCTTAAGAACCAAGCAAAGCTCATTAGGACAACATTGCAGTCCACAAATTACCAGGTGCGGAGCTTTCACACCTGCCCGATGTCCCAGGTGAGCAGCTGTGCTCAGACCTCATACCCGTGTTTCCGCATGACAAGAGAGCTGAAGAAAGTGCACATGTGCTCTGTGGGAGCTGATCAGAAGAGGTTTCAAAGGTAAAAATGTCCCAAGCACCTGGTTATTTATGAAGACACGCTGCCCATTTACAGCGGATTTCGGATTTATACAAAAAAAGTGTCAGAGGCTGTCACGAAGAGTCCTGCTCACTCACCTCGGTGAAGGTGGCGGGCAGGGCGTTTCCACAACCTGGGTCTTTCTGGCGTCCAGCGTCTGGAAATGGGCTATGAGAGCTTCAAGATCTTCCTGGAGGCAGACAAGCAACCACACATGAGATGTGTCCTCAAACCCTACTACGGGGTCAGAAGCCTGGGGCAGCTTTCCCACTGTCCACAGCCAGAATCTGACACATGCAGGAGTACTCGGAACTTCACCTTACAGGTAGTTTCCTTGCAACGGTGGGTGCCTGCACACATCATCTCATTCTAACCTGCACACGCCCCCTCAAAGGGCCTTCCACTGGGACAAGCCCACCCTGACCTCACACCACCTCTCAGCCACCTCTCAGAAACTCAACAGTGGGCAACCCCACCAACCTGCTTTGCAGTCTGCATAGCAGTATCTGATTTGAGAATTCCTGCTCATTTATCTTTTATTTTGTTTCCATCTCCTCCCACCGAAACAATAAGAGCTCCAAGCAAGACTTGTCAGTCTGCTTAGAACAGAGCCTGCTTGGCAACTATGGGCTGCAGCCACTCTGTGTAAGAGGGTCTCCATTTTTACCCCTGCAAACAGGATTTAAGATTTACCTGCACAGCTGGGTGGCACTGCAACCTGGTCTTCCTACCCCAAGGCCAGTGCCTGTTTCCCTCTATTAACCTCCCCCCCGCCGCCCCCAAAAGGCGATGCATGACCTGTGTGTCAGGAGGAAAGTCCCCCTCTATCCTTATTCTCTTCTTGAAAGTTCAGCTGATGCTGCAACCTGGGATATATCCCTGCCTTCCTCCCTGCTCCCCCCAACATTCGTATATCCAAAGCCCCCTTTCCCTGTTCCACATGCCACACTGAAGGTGGGTTAGTTGCCTTCCTGTACCTACAGACACTTGCAGACCACTCTTCCCTCCTCTCCAGCCTCACTGCCCACCCCGCCTCCCCCCCCCCCCCCCCCCCCCCCCCCCCCCCCCCCCCCCCCCCCCCCCCCCCCCCGCCCAAGCTTCACTGGCTTCCTCTCAGTTTCTTTAATCAGAACACATTCCCTTGGCCTAAACAGCCACCTGCCCCCACTTCCACTGTGGGAGCCATTATCTGGGACTGGGGGCTCATTGCTCTCCAGAATTTCTTTCTTTTTTTAATTATTGATTTGAGAGAGAGGAAGGGAGTGGGAGAGAAGGAAGGGGAGGGAGGGGGGGAGAGGGAGAGGGAGAGGGAGTGAGGGGAAGGCAGAGAGAGAGAAAGACTGATTTCTCATTCCACTTATTTGTGCACTCATTGGTTGCTCCTTGTATGTGCCCCGACCAGAAATGGAACCAAGCCTTGGCATTTCAGGACGATGCTCTAACCAACTGAGCAACCCAGGCAGAGCGTCGAGCGTTTCTTTACACTTCTACTGCATATATAGTTAAAAGAAGGTCCTCAAATAACATCATTTCATTGTAACACTGATGAGATGCCATAGGACAGGGGTGTCAAACCCATTTTCACCAGGGGCCACATCAGCCTCGCAGTTGCCTTCAAAGGGCTGAATGTAGAGCTCCTTGCCCCTAGTTAAGGAGTAGTTACATTTACAAAGTCCTAAAATTACATTCGGCTCTTTGAAGGCAACGCGAGGCTGATGTGGCCCCTGGTGAAAATGGGTTTGATACCCCTGCCATAGTAACTTAACCCTTGCTTATATCGCTTAGCCTAGAACAAAAGCGATTTCCATATACAGCCTTCGAGATACTGCGGGTTCAATTCCAGAGCACCACAATAAAGCAAGTCATAATCTTTTTTTCTGGTGGAGGGTCTTACCCTCAACTTGTAAAAAACTCAGTATCTAAGAAACACAATAAAATAAGGTATTCCTGTAGTATGCCATTTCATTTAAAGTCACAGAAGCTATGGACGAGGTTAAGGACTTACTGTATCGTCTTACATTTCTCAAATTCATGTAAATGGTATCCCACTGTACGTCTTGCAAAATGCCCTTCTGCTAAACAGTCTGATACACTGGGTCCACTCCCTGTCACTGTGGCAGACCTGCCACTCCATCACTGCTTCTCTCCCCAGCCTGTGCATGAACAAACAGCTGGGTCAGTTCCAGTTTTTTGTTTATATAAACAATACTACTGTGGCCATTCTGTCCCCGCCTTCATGCAGTTGAGGGAAGTTTTTCCAAGGTAAACCTTCCGGTGCACAACTACTAGGCTGCAGCTTCCACCAGTCTAGGTATTGACAAAGTAAGGTCCAAAGAGACTCTGCCAATTTTCACCCTCACAGCAGGCCATGAAAATGTCCATTGTCCTACTATTTCTATGTGGGTAGTTAGTTACATTAACGGCTGTCCTGTTGACCCACACGTCCCTAATGCCAAACTTGCTGCCTTAAGCATTCAGGACAAATTACTGAAAGACTGGGATTTTACAGAAAGACCTGGAAGTAGGAGGAACTGCTGGAGTCACAATTAGCTCGGAGCTCCTGGTCCAGTGTCATTCACCTCAGAAATTACCTTCCTGCCCCGGGCTGGCGTGGCTCAGTGGATTGACTGCTGACATGCGAATCAAAGGGTCGCCAATTCAATTCCCAGTCAGGGCACAAGCCTAGGTTGAAGCCCAGAAAGCACAGTGTCTGGCACACAGCAAACACTCAAGAACCACGATAAGTTGCCCCTGGTTAGGGAGCGGAGAACAACGGTCAATAGAAAGCAAACGCTTTAAGCTCAGCCCTGTTTCACTTGCAAACCCTACTGAGAAAGAGAGAGAAAGAGAGAGAGAGAGAGAGAGAGAGAGAGGGAGGGAGGGAGAGAGGGAGAAAGAGAGAGAGAGATGAGAAAGAAGAGAGTGGTGGCTACCATCAACTGTTACCGGAAGCCCCAGAATTGCATTTACGGCACGGATGCTCACGCGGTAAGACTTAAGGTCTTTTAAAGACTCAGAAGTTAAGCCCTTGCCCCCAGATCACGCCCCTTGCAGAGGCCCGGCCGCTCATCCCCGGGTCCTACACTAACTCCCCGCCGCTCCAGCACCCGGCCGAACGACACCCGGCAACACCGGGGACACAGGACCAAGGAAGGCAGCAGACAAGAGCAAAGGAGCTCGCGCGGAGCAGGACGCGCGCTCGGGGTCCGTCCCGCCGGCGCCGCTCACCTCCTCCTTCCGTGAGCGCTTGGAGACCTTCTTCTCCATTTTGGCGGCCGTCTTCTCCGCCCCGCGCCCCTTCTTCTCCTTCTTGCCCTTCTTGCCCATCCTGCCTGTCTGAAGCGGCGCTGGACAGCTAGGATCGAGGAGAGAGGTGCGCGGCGCGCCGGAAGTACCTTTACGGGGACGACGCGCAGAAGTGCGTCACTTCCGGGCGTGCGAGGCTCCGTTGCGGCTCCGCTCTCCCTTAGTCTGTGGAAGGAGGCTTGAGAACTTCGCGCTCGGGCTGGGGTAGGCGGAGTAAGTGGCTGGCCCCGAACAAAAGTAGCGGTCCTGCGCGGGGTTCCCCTCCACCTTGCCTCCTTGGCTGTCCATTGGGCGTAGCAGTTGTCTTTTGGGAGCGACCCAACTTGGCCTTGTGGCCGCCTTCCCTGTTTATTGTGTTTGGGCAATTGGCTTAACCCTGTGTAGAATGACCCAATTGGCCGACTCTGTAAGGGGGCTACATTTCTTTCTACCTTAGACTCTTTCAAAATGAAATGATTGCTGTGGCTTCATACCCAGAAAGATGTCTGTGCAATTACTAGGACTGGCAGACCCTGAGTGAACCCAATCCTTTCTCCCACACAATGCCAGTACTCTTAGGTGCAGAGTATGAAAGTGGAAAAGTTGGCATTCAGCTGCGTGTCACTACCAGAACCAATGACTAAAGACAAGGATTGATGTTTATGGGTGCTTTCATTAAGATGCTGTGATCTGAGAAGACAGCGGGTTATGTATCCTAAAAACCACCTTAATATCTTATCTCAAGGTGACCTTTTAGTAAGGAGAAAAGTAGGCAGATAAGGGGCTTGGGAAAAGGTTAATCAGATAAGGGTTGCAGTCACGTGGCGATTTTCATAGTATTTCTTCATCTACCGATCAACAATTCCTTATCTACATCAGGGGTATTGGCTCAGATACCGTCTCTGTTGCTTGCAGACCCCCTGGACACAAAGGTGGAATTGCTTGTCCACCTCCTGGAGACATGTAGGTAATGTATTCCAGTTCTTGGAACAACAGCTTTCCACCCGAGTTCATCACTTAAGCTGATCAACTATAACTAAAGCTAAAAATCTGTAACTCTTGAGTTCCCCTGTCAAGAACATTGTGCTCAACAAGAAAACCTCAGTCCTGCCATTCTGCTTTCTATGTGACTTTCCTCAATTCTCCTGTGTTAGGGGGCTTGTTTCTTCATCAGTAGAACAGTACTAATGACACCTCCCCTCCAAGAGCAGTCTGTTTATTAAGTCTGAAGAACTACAATTGCCTGCTAGGAAATTGTACTCTAGTATTTGATTGAAATATTATAATACATGGGAAAACCATTTGTAGGACATGGAATGCTATGGTTTGAACAGAGCAGAGTGAAATAATTTACCATTAATTAGAAGATGGCTTCTAATCAAAGCAATAGGACAAATTAAGGACAATCACAAGCAAACATTTGACAAAGGGAAAGCATACATCCGAAAATGACCTAACTTCTTTGTAGGTGAACTGCTACAGAGCTCAGCCTTAAAGAAATTAAAGAAATTACCTTAGATCTAATCAATTTATTAATCATTGAACAGCCAGGAAGGAATGCTTTTCCAAACAACTCCAAGACTTGTCCAAAAAAACATTTAAGAAGAAAATGAAATATGGAGATGTTACAGGAAGAAAAGGTAGAATAGGATTCTGACTGCCACAATCTCCAGCACTGCCTGTCAGAGAATAGAGAACACCCGTGATGATTAAAAAACAAACAAAGAAGAAACAAACAAAGAAACAAAAGAAGCAGCTGACCAACATGGAGCTGCAGAATTTCACAGAAACCTGGTTCCTGAATCTTGTCTTTGACAATGAGCTATAAAAGGCCAAATCCTCGCTATTGCCCTAAGGAAATCATTACTTTCCTTTTAGTGCAATATGACTTGAAGAACATGCCTAATTCTTTTATAATTTTCTAAGAATATCGGATAATCTTGAGGCAATGCACTTGAAGCAAGATGACCCTTCAGTCACAGCATGTTTGTCTGCAATACCTTACAGCAGCCTGCTCTTAAGGACTGCAAAAAGGGAGCACATTCCCTATTAAAGATTTAGAAGGCTCTAGTAGTGAGGGGCTTAGTACTTGTATTATCCAAAAAAATCTTGAAGCTGAATTGGAAGGCTCTTAGATATGTGTCATGGTGATTTATGTGTAAGTTGAAATTCTCCTTATGAGAAAGAAAGGGAATAGAACATTTAAAATGAGATCAAAATCCTAAAAGAATAAAAAGATTAAGTACAGGGTTCTACTGTAGTGAAATTCACATTTTTGAAACTTTAATGGATTATCTTAAGTCTAATTATATATCTTTAACTTTCAAGTGTACTTTTATGTGGTCAGGCACTCCCTGCCATTTTCAGGTTGAAATCCAGAAGCAAGAAAAATAATAATAATGGACCTAATTAACTGCTAATTTACTGTCACCACCAATAATCAGTATAATTGGGAAGTTCTGTCCAGCGTACTATGGATGAGGTTGTTCTTTGCACATTTCCCGTATGGACAGTAAGAATACTAAATCTGCCCACCTATTATGACACAGAATTCCTGGAAGGATCAAGTGAAAACATAAGAAAGCTTAGAAAAAGCAAAATGCACATTTAAGAGATTCTGTGTGCTGAAAAATGAGGTCATGATTTGAACAGGCTAACAATCATTTCGTTAACTGGATACTGCAATGTGTGGACATTGTACCAGGTTCCCTGAGACACAAAACAGGAGACCCAGCCACCAGCTTCAAGGTTTCGTTCTAATGAGAAAACATGATGTTCCTCAAATGCTTTGTGAAATGAAGCAAGGAATAACGAAGGAGGGAGAAGGGGGAAAGGAAAGGAAAGAGAAGGGAGACAGTGAAATCAAAGCTGTTATTTCATAGATTTTGTCCAGTTTCTAGTTGTCTGAAGGAAAAGGATAAATTCAGTCTCATTGCTCCAGTGTGGCCAAAAGCAAAATTCTTTCCTCCCTGGGGTTAAAGGATGCTGCTCAATGTCCAAGTATTTGGAGATCTTTTTGTTATTTATTTCTAACTTAATGAAGTTAAGATGCCTGAGAGTTTAGTGCTCTCAATTTACCTTTAAATGCCGCTTCAGGTGCACCTTACAATTTTTAATATGTCGTGATTTGATTTTCATTCAGTTGAGGCACTTCCGCTTTTGCTTTGTAGACCCCTGGGTTACTTAGAAGTGTTACTTAGTTTCCAGATATTGGGAGATTTTTCTAAAGATCTTCCTGTAATGTAATTTTTTTCTAACTGCTTTTATGATTTTCAGTTTCACTAAGATATATTTAGGCATTAATTTCTTTTTATTTATTTTGGTTGGGCATTGGTAGTCGTCGTGAAGTTGTTGATGATTCTTAAAGTAAAGTTGATTATTTGTTTAATTTGTTTTCCAGATTGGTGTAAAGGTATTTTTAGATGTTATCTATTTATTTTTAGAGAGAGGGGAAGGGAGGGAGAGAGGGGGACAGAAACGCCAACATTCAACATAAGCTGATATTTTTAAATCCTTATAATATCACTGTTACGAACATCTAGTTCTTTAATCCTTTCTGATCCAGAAGCCAGCTCAATTGCCAAGCCCAGTTATCTCATAGTCAACAATGTATGCTTTAGGTTCATGCAGTAAGTAGCCCCTTAAATTCCAGCTGCCTACCCAGGAAAATAGATTGCACCCACTAAAAGTAAATTCTCCAGAAGGGCTCTTCTCTCACTGTCCATCCAATCTCAGGCCACCTGGAGGAGGCCAGATGTTAACCTTTCCTGGAAGCAGGTTCTGAAACCTATGTTCTGGGGACAAAGCTAATCACATCCTCCTATTCTTGGCCACTCTAGTGAATGATCTAATTAATATAAAACATGGGATATCAACAAAGACTTCTACATCAGAATCTGGGGGTTGGTATGTTGTAATAGGAACTCAGAAACTGGATTGGAGAATTGGCTGTGTTGCCCACTATTGCCAGGAATAATATTCATATTGTCTAATTTCCAAGTCACTCAAGATTTTCCCATTAAAGGAGAGGGTGTGGGCTGCCAGGGGGATGGCAGAAATGGGGTACATCTATAATAGTGTCGACAAAAAAATAAAAATAAAAAATAAAAAAAGATTTCCCCATTAACAGCATTTTCTCCACGGTCACAAGAATACTCTAGAAACTTGCTGAATTTTAATTATCTGTGTGCTATATCTCTCTTCCACTACGTTTTAATCTCCATCAGGCCTTCTCTAATTCGCCTTTGTATCCTTTGAACAAAATGTTGCACGCTTTGTTAAATGCTAATAAATAATGCTAATAATGCCCGGTGTGGCACAGTTGGTTGGGCATCATTCTGAAAGGCTAAAGGTTGCCAGTTCGATTCTTGGTTAGGGTACATGCCTAAGTTGTGGGTTCCATCCTTGCTCAGGGCATGTATGAAAGGCAACCAATTATCAATGTGTCTCTCTCACATTGATGTTTCTCTTCCTCTCTTTCCCCTTCCCTTCTCCCCCTCTAAGAATAAATAAATAAAATCTTTAAAAATAATAAATTATGAACAAACAGCACTTCTGGCCAAGATGGAGGCATAGGTAGATACACTTTGCCTTTTCACACAACCAAAAGAAGGACAGCAAATTTAAAAACAAAAAATAACCAGGGCTGCCATAAAATTGAACTGCGTGCAAGTCCAACAACCAAGGAATTAAAGAAGAAACATTCATCCAGACCAGTAAGAAGGGCAGAGACAGGCAGCCAGGGCAGAGAAGACTAATAGCAAGATGGCAGCTGGGGGACGCAGCAGTCCCACATTTGCATGCAAATAAACTGGGAGAAACAACTGGGAAGCCAGACAGACCACGCAACCCAGGGTTACAGCATGGGGGAATAAAGCCTCAAAACCTCTGACTGTAAAAACCTGTGGGGGTTGCGGCAGCTGAAGAAACTCCCAGCCTCACAGGAGAGTTCATGGAGAGAGCCACAGGGTCCTAGAATGTACACAACCCCAACAACCTGGAAATCAGCACCAGAAGGACCCAATTTGCTTCTGGGTAGCGGGGAAAATGTCTGAAAGCAGGCCGAGAGCTGAGCAAGCAGAATTGTTCCCTTTCAAACCCCTTCTCCACATGCAGTAACACCCTGTCAAATACCTAAGGCTCCACCCCTTACTACATAACAGGTGCACCAAGACAAAAAAAAAAAATACTGCCCAAATGAAAGAACAGATCAAAGCTCAAAAAATAGAACTAAGTGATGAAGAGATAGCGAGCCTATCAGATGCAGAGTTCAAAACACTGGTACTCAGGATGCTCACAGAATTGGTTGAGGATGGTCAGAAAATAGAGGAAGAAGTGAAGGCTAGGCAAAGTGAAATAATGGAAATGTACAGGGAACTAACAGTGAAGGGAAGAAAACCAGGACTCAAACAATTTGGACCAGAAGGAAGAAATAAACATTCAAACAGAACAGAATGAAAAAACAAGAATTCAAAAAAATGAGGAGATACTTAGGAACCTCTGGGACAACTTTAAATGTCCCAACATCTGAATCATTGGGGTGACAGAAGGAGAAGAAGAACAGCAAGAAATTGAAAAGTTACTTGAACAAATCATGAAGGAGAACTTCCCCAATCTGGCAAAGGAAAGTCCAGGAAGCTCAGAGAGTCCCAAAGAAGTTGGACCCAAGGAAGCACACACAAAGACACATCATAATTATATTACCCATGATTCAAGATAAGGAGAGAATCTTAAAAGCAGCAAGAGAAAAGGAAAACAGTTACCTACAGAGAAGTTCCCATAAGTCTATCAGCTCATTTCTCAAAAGAAACCTTGCAGGCAAGAAGGGGCTGGAAAGAGGTATTCAAAGTCATGAAAGGCATGGACCTACATCTAAGATTACTCTCTCCAGCAAAGCTATCATTTAGAATGGAAGGGCAGATAAAGTGCTGCCCAGATAAGGCAGAGGTAAAGGAGTTCATCATCACCAAGCCCTTACCATATGAAATGTTAATGGGACTTATCTAAGAAAAAGAAGATGATCAAAACTATGAACAGTAAGATGACAACAAATTCACAACTACCAACAACTGAACCTAAAAAAACAAAAACAAACTAAGCAAACAACTAGTACAGAATCACAGAAATGGAGATCACATGGAGGGTTATCAGCAGGGAGGGGATGGGACGTGGAGGGGGGGAAAGGTGCAGAGAATAAGAAGCATACATGGTAGGTACAAAATAGGCAGGGGGAAGTTAAGAATAGTATGGGAAATGGAGAAGCCAAAGAACTTATGTGTACAACCCATAGACATGAAATAAAGAGGGGGATTGCTGGTGGGAAGGTGGAGCAGGGATGAGGGGAGTAAAGGGGAGAAAGAAGGGGACAACTGTAATAGCATAATCAATAAAGTATACTTTAAAATAAAATGCAAAAAAAATATGAATAAGCAGTGACGTTATTAGGTCCCCAAGATGACTTTCAAAGCGATGCAGAGAACGTTTGTCTGGAGTGGCCAGAGGAGGGAAATGTCTTAGGTGGATGAATATTTCAGTCAGTGTAAGCACTGTACACAGACATTCATTCCAAACCCTGCAAATCCCACACAGTTCACATCAGAACTCGAGTGAGACAGAAAGGAATGTTTAGATCTAACAGAGACACACAGGACTGATGGATGAATTTACAGTTGGCAGAATGAGAGAGAAGCCAGTCTGATGCAATCTGAAGAAGAGGAAGTCTTGCTTTCCTACCCATGGATTTCACCTGAGGTTTGATGGTCTCGTTGCAAACCCTGAATTCTGATCCTTAACATTCCATGATCCAACCTGGTGTTGGCTCGCACGGATTTATTTGTTACAGTTTCCTCCCTCCCTCCCTCCCTCCTTCGCTCCCTTTTTAGTTTTTGCTTGAACCTGGGAAGAGCTGGGGTGGGAAATCTTCAGCACTGGGCCCTGGAAACACTGCCAAAGCGGAGAGGAAAAACACAAAGCAGGTTATGCCAGGGCATGGGTGGAAGCTGATCCAGGGCAAAATCGTGACACGCGTAACCTTGCTGTGACTTCGTGTGAGGCCCTCACGCTGCTTTTATGCTACTTGGACCCTCGCACGTGAACCCCCGCTTTAACCTCTCCTCAGTGTCTCTCCGATGTCCCGGTCTCTCAAATACCCTCGCTCTACAAAGAGACAGTTAACGAATGACGTTGGAAGGCACGTCGCTTCCACATCATGTGTCACCAGGGAAAAGCAAGTTAGAACAGGGAGACACCACCACACACCTAGGAGAACAGCCCAGAGCCAGAACACTGGCAGCACCAACTGCTGGCCGGGCTGTGGAGCATCTTCTCCTGTGAGTAGTGGACTTAGTGTTACCCTCAGTTCATCCCCCGAAGTAGCAAGCCTGTGAGGCCAGTGCTGTGGAGAAGCCAGGATATGACGGCGGATGGGGTCAGGGAAGCCAGCGCCCACCTCGCAGGAAGTAGGGTTAGGGGGGCACACTGCACCGGCCAGCTCACAGGGCTGGTGGCTTCATTACAACCCACTCAGTGACTCACGGCGGTCCCCATGACGTTAAGGGCTGCTTCCTGGCTGACTAATGGTCCCAGTCTTCTGGAACACGTGCTAGGGAGGGTTCCTGATGAAAGATACATAACCTTCCTGCAGTGGCCAGCAGGGGGCAACAGTCACACAACACGGAAAGTGGGCCCCACCCACAGCCGCGCGAGAAAAGTTCACAATATGCAGGGTCCAGCAGAAGTACCGCCTGCCTGACTGTAGTTGGCAGGGTAATAATATGGGTGTTGTAATTTATAGTTTTAATTTGAACATTTCCCCTAAAATGTCATATGGTGTGCTTGAGTGTGATATTGTTGTTACAGAATTACATGCCTATGATTGGGTAATAAAAGGTTTTGTAGTAAAAAGGGGATGTTATTTGTGCCAGACCCTGTATATTGAAGAATAAAAATGAAAGGAGAAGGGAAAATAGAGAAAAGCCTCACTGCATTTAAAAATTACCAGGTAGTATGTGAAGCGGGCATCCTTACCCTCCCATTTTTGACCCTTAACCCATGTCTGCCCCATGCAGGGGAGGAGGTCTCCATTTCCTTGTGATAATATACTTAAAAGTATCTTATTTTTCTCTTAACATGATACCACTTTGGTCCGCTGCCCAGGTGGCCGGGGTGGAGTAGACTGGACACTGTCTGGCCATTGCAGAGACGAGACAACCTGATCCTCTCTTGGTCTCTGTTCTTAGCTGTGGTTTCCTCTCAATTTGGGGAACTTTCAGTTCTCTTTTTCTGTATTTGTCTGTTCGTACTTATTTTAGAACTATCGTAAGTGGCTCTACTTGGTATTTCAGAGCACATGATGTTTGGAGTGGGCCAAGCAATCCTGCCCTTGACTGTGGACACCTTGATCCTCCCGTGACCCAACCCATGTCTTCATGTCTTCATCAGGCCTAAAAATTGATGTCTCCCTCCCTTGAAGCCAGCACTATTGACCCACACCCACTCTGAGGATCGAAATGAAGAAACTGAGGCTCAGAGATAAGACATTACCACTCAAGGTTAAATGGGCACTTGGCGATGGGTATTTAAATTAACATCTGTTTTTAAGTAAATATCAGAACTCTAGCTCAAGTCACTGTCCCCTAAAGCATGAAGACAAGACCACAGGATGAGGAGGAGGCTTTCACCCCCAAAACAAGGGGCACTGAGGAGGCAGGAAAGACTCAGAGGCTTGTTCCCAGGGAGGTTGGGTGGATGCTGTCGCTAAGAGAAGATAAGTCCAGGAGGGCAGCTGTGGTGGAAAGAAAGCCACACTCTGGGGCCAGGAGGAAGGGTATGTTTTATTTCTCTATTTTTTCTGTATTTCTCCTTTGTGCTCATTGTCACACTGACACTCGACCTGAACTGCACAGTTAGACGGTGAGCGTGTCTCTGCTGATCTGAGCTCTGCAGGGCACAGGGACCCGCATCTTCCTGAAGCATCTCCTGGGCCTGGATGGCCACTGTCCACTGCAAGGACCCCTGAGATGTGCTGATGGACAGGCTGAGGATAAAAGAGACCCCATGCAGGAGGCTCTGATGTGGAAGGACATGTCCCGGGTCGCTTCACCTGCAACACGCATCTCGGGAAGCCTAGGGCTATATCTCCTGCTCCATCATGGAAACGAGAGCCAAGCTTCTGGGGAAAAGCTGTTTTCCGTCCTGAGGGGCTGCTGACAGGACGACCCTGGGACAGGGGGGGCCGGCCTGTGAGTGCCACACCCTGTGTGTCTGTCTGCCTGAGGACACCATGGTCTCCTCCTTCTGAACAGCTGGGCCCAGAGGAGGAGACACTGACCGCCACCCTCATGGCCCTGCTGTGCCTTGCTGGGATGTGAGGAGGGGAGGGAAGCTCTAGTCTGGGAGGGACCCCACTGCACAGCCAGGCCCTGATGTGTCAGGAGATCCCAGGACTCAGGAGGCTCAGAGGCAAGAGGGTTCTGTTTAGGATTCAGGACCAAATCTCTCACAAGAACTCTCGTCCAGGGCTGAGTGTGAGCCCAAGGACCCTACTGCTGGCAGGTGAGTCTATTCCCAGGTGTCCCAGGTCCCACTTCTCATGGCGGGCAAGGGGCTTCCCCAAAGGCAGCTGAAGATGAAGAACTGAAGATCCTGGCTGACAAATGGGGGACATCTGGGGGGCCCTGGAACTGACAGCTGAGAACAGGGTGAGAAATGTCCTGTGACCAAGCCTCTAATTTCCTTCCAAGAACCCTCCCCAAATCCACCATCTGGGCTGAGGCAGGCTCTGTGACCCCTGGGAAAGCACCATGACAATCTGGTGTCAGGGGACCCTGGGGGCCAAAGAGTTCCCTCTGGATAGAGATGGAAGCCCAGCACCCTGGAGCAGGGAGTCCCCACGGGATCCCAGCAAAAGAGCCAAGTTCTCCATCCCACACATGACAGAGCCTGATGCAGGGAGATAGCACTATTACTCTCTCAGCCACAGTGGTCTCCTGGAGCTGGTGCTGACAGGTGAGGGGACACTCAGGGGTCCCGGCCTCAGGCTCTGCCCTCAGGAATGGGGATGCCCCAGGGTGTCTCCCCTCTCACAGCCCAGCCCTGAGGGACATGACAGAAATGTGAGCCCCATTTAATGGCTGCCTTCTTTTCTCCTTGGACCCTACAGAAAACCCAGCCTCTCAGTCCGGCTGAGCCCTGGTGTGACCTCAGAAGGGAACGTGACCCTCCAGTGTGGCTCAGAGCACGGATTTGACAGGTTCATTCCAGCTATGGAAGGAGATCACAAGCTGTCCTGGACTCACAGTCACACCCCAGTGGGCAGTTCCAGGCCCTGTTCCTATGCGTCCTGTGACCCTCAGCCACAGATGGACATTCAGATACTATGGTTGTCACAGGAACAGACCCCAGGTGTGGTCACACCCTAGTGATGCCTGGAGCTCCTGGTCTCAGGTAAGTCCCATTCTTGTCCCATCCATGGGTTGAGGCACCAGACACATTATTGGCAGCTTTGCTGGGAGGAGAGCCCCCTGTGAGAGGGTAGGGTCGGGGGAGCCCAGGGGCTCCTGGGGCAGGAACAGAGAGTAAAAGGCCCCCTTATCTCACCCGGGGCCCTGGGTGAGATAAAGGGGTCGTGGGGGTGGCAGCCCCTGTGGGTTACATCCATCCTCCCCAGCTGTGCCTGGGAAGCCCTCGCTCCTGACCCAGCAGGGCCCCGCCATCGCCCCTGGAGAGAGCTTGACTCTCCAGTGGCACTCTGATGCTGGCTGTGACTGATTCGCTCTGTCCAAGGAGTGGAGGAGGGGCCTCCCCCAGAGCGTTGTCCTGGTTTGGTGACGATGAACTCCTCTAACTTCCTCTTGTCTGGGAAGCTCTGGTAGCTTTGGTTTGAAACGATAGCTTTTCTGGGTGAAATAATCTTATAGGTTCTTGCTTTTCATCACTGTGTGTATTTTGTACCAATCCCTTCTCTCCTCAAAGATTCTATTGAATTAGCTGACAGTCTTTTTTAAAATAATTTTTTAATTACAATTGACATACAATATTTTCTTAGTTTCAGATGTACTAACATAGGGATTAGATATTTATATAACTTACAAAGTGATCATTCCAATACATCTAGTAATATCTGGCAGCATTCACAGTCACCACCGCAGTGTCGTCGGCTTGTTCCCTATACTGCACTTCACACGCCCCCTGCAGGTGACTAACTGCTTTTCTCTTGCTGCTTTTAAGATTCTCTCTGTCTTTAACCTTTGGCATTTTAATTAGCATGTGTCTTAGTGTGGGCCTCTTTGGGTTTATCTTGTTTTGGATTTTCTACCCTTTCTAGACTCGTGTGTCTATTTCCTTCACTAGTTTAAGGAAGTTTTCTGTCATTAATTTTCAAATGGGTTTTTAATTTTTGCTATCCTTTTTCTCCATTCAGCACCCCCACGATGCACATGTCAACGTGCCCAATGCTGTCCCGGAAGCCCACTAAACTATACATTTTTCATTCTTTTCCCCTTTTTCTGCTACCTTGTCTTCCAAATTGCTAATTCAATTCTCTGTTTCATCGACTCTATTGTTGATACCCTCTAATGTATTCTTCATTTCAGTTATTGTATTCTTTATTTTTGACTGGTTCTTTTTTGTTTTCTGCCCCCATTTTTACGCTTGCCATATCTCTGCTGAAGTTCTCACTAAGTTCATCTATTCTTCCCCTAAGTTCATTGAACATCCTTATAACCAGTGTTTTGAACTCTCCATGTGGTAGATTACGTGTCTCCATTTTGTTTAGTTCATTTTCTGGAGTTTTGTTCTATTCTTTCATTTGGGCCATGTTTCTTTGTCTCCTCATTTTGGCAAGCTCTCTGTGTTTGTTTCTATGTGTTAAGTAGAGCTGCTATGTCTCTCAGGCTTGGTAGAGTAGTCTTATACAGTAGGTGTCCTGTACGGCCCAGTGATGCAGGTTCCCTGATCACCAAAGCAGGTGCGTTCCCATGTGGTTTGTGTGCGCCTTCACCTTGTAGTTGAGCCTTGATTGCTGTTGGCATCCCTGGGAGTATTTGCCCCTAGCACTGTGAGAACAGGCCAGTAAACACAGCAGAGAAACTGCTGTGCAGGGGCTGATCCAATGGAGCATAACTCTTTTCCGTGGAGCTCAGGTGCCTGTTGAGCCCACCCCTTGAGTGTTTCACTTGTGGAGGTGATTGGATGATGCTCTGGGGTGGTCTGAAGCTTTCCACTTGGTGTGCTATCTCTGAGGCCTCCTGTGAAGTACAGACTAAGGTCTGCTACCAACTGTGCCCTGACTGGGGCCACCTACCATGACCTACAGAGCCATCTGCTAGTGAGTGGCTGCTACTTGTGCTTGGCTTGTAGGTGCCCAGCAGAGGCCAAGCTGCCAACCGAAGCTGGCTGCCACTACTGCCTTGCTTGGGGCCACTTAGCAAGAGGTATGGGGAACACTGAGGCCAGATGCTGCTTGTTTGGGTTTGATGGACCTTTGACAGATTTTAGATTAAGCCAAGACAGGGCGTTTTGGAAAAGTGTGAGTAGGCTCACAAGTTGGGTGGGACACGGTTTCAGGGAATCATTAGGGCAGGGTGAATGTTAGCCAAGTTGGTGGAGACTCTGATACGGCCCCTCCCTGTGCTTGTGGGGAGGGCTCAACAAAGAAAACATGGCTTCTACCAACACTTCTATCTGGGAGAAAGCTGCCCCCCCGCCCAGTTCTGGCCTCAAAGTCAGACAATTCGGTCCCTCCCCACCTGTCCCCAGTGCCTTTTGAGCTGCTGTCCCAGGGCTAAAACTCAGTTAGTGAGGTTGAGTAAGTCTGTGCACAGGCCCATTAATAGGACACCTGAGACTCAATGACCACACTGTCCTTTCTCCTACTGCAGAGGGCAGGGGCCCTTCCTCAGATGCTCAGACGACAGCAGTACAGCAGGGGTGATTGTAGAGCGTGAGGAAGCATGAACTTACTGAAAATATGGCTCTCATGGGACGTTTGTGTTTGGCAGTCATGAAATAGAGTTAAATTGTGAGGAAAATATGTGACAATCATTATTCATGCCCCGAAGATCTAAGACCAGTTTCTGCAGGAAGTTCTCTGTCTAGAGAACGCTGAAGGTCACAGACCAAGTCCTTCAGTCCAGCCAGGGGGACACTGTGACCAAAGGAAGATGCTACTGTGGCTTCAGAATCAGTGACGCCCTGGGGAGAGAGACCGAGTCCTGCTAAGAGGACAGAAGTGACCAGAGGGCACGTGTTGGTGCCTCTGTTGCATAAAGAGAGGAATGATGCCAAACTGATAAAACAAAAGAAACAAAAACAAAATGATATGTGTTATGTTAGTACATTTAGGAAGAAGGTCCCTGTCACCAGTTTCTGTGGATAGTCAGGCAGAGGGAGTGGAGCCCACACATGGGCATGTGGCATGTGTTCTTCCTTTTCTTTGTGACTCAAAAAGGAGAATTGGAGTTTGATCAAATTTATTCAAATTGGAGAACTTCCGGCCAAGATGGAGGCGTAGGTAGACACACTGTGCCTCCTCGCACAACCAAAAGAGGAAAAACAACAATTTAAAAAACAAAAACAGCCAGATCTGACAGAAAACCGAACTGAGTGGAAGTCCAACAACCAAGGAGTTAAAGAAGACACGTTCATCCAGACCGGTAAGCGGGGCGGAGCCAGGTGGAGAGCACTCGGCAAGACGTGGTTTGTGGAGCGGTACCTGCAACGCTCCAGCTGCCCAGAGAGGCCCATGGTGGGCACGCCTGGCCAAAACATGGCAGGCGCACTCAATGAAACCTGGGCTGAGACTGGTGGACCGGGCGGTCCCTCATTCTCACGCAGATAAACCAGGAGGAAAATCTGGGGAGCAGAACAGACCTCATGGCCCACCAACGCAGGGAAATAAAGCCTCAGACCACCAACTGAATACACCTGTGGGAGTTGAGGCGGCAGAGGGAGGAACTCCCGGCCTCACAGGAGAGTTTGTTGGGGAGACCCACAGGGACTTGGAACTGTGCAGGCCCGTCCACTCACCCCGGAGCCAGCAAAGAAGGGCCCAGCTAGCTTGTGGGTAGCTGGGGAAGTGCGGAGAACAGAGCAAGCACCATTGTTCTCTCAGGCCCTGCCCCCACAGACAGCGTCACAACACAACTACATGGGTTACCCCACCCTGGTGAACATCTAAGGCTCCGCCCCTTAAAGTAACAGGCGAACCAAGGGGAAAAAAATGGCCCAAATGAAAGAACACATCAAAGCTCCAAAAAAATTACAACTAAGTGACAAAGAGATAGCCAACCTATCAGATGCATAGTTCAAAGCACTGGTAATCAGGATGCTCACAGGATTTGAAGAAAGATTGTCCCAATTACTTGAACAAATGAAGGATAATATAAAGGAAATGAGGGGAAATCTGCAGGGAGCCAATAGGGATGAGAAGGAAACCAGGACTCAAATCAACGGAGTGGACCAGCAGAAAGAAAAAACATCCAACCAGAAAAGAATGAAGAAACAAGAATTCAAAAAACGGAGGAGATGCTTAGGAACCTCCAGGACATCTTTAAACGTCCCAACATCCTAATCATAGGGGTGCCAGAAGGAGAAGAGGAAGAGCAACAGATTGAAAACTTATTTGAACAAATAACGAAGAACTTCCCCAAGCTGGTGAAGGAAATAGATTTTCAGGAAGTCCAGGAAGCTCAGAGAGTCCCAAAGAAGTTGGACCCAAAGAGGAACACACCAAGACACATCATAATTACATTACCCAAGATTAAAAGTAAGGAGAGAATCTTAGAAGCAGCAAAAGAAAAGGAGACAGTTACCTACAAAGGAATTCCCATAAGACTGTCAGCTGATTTCTCAAAAGAGACCTTGCAGGCAAGAAGGGGCTGGAGAGAAGTATTCCAAGTCATGAAAGGCAAGGACCTACATCCAAGAATACTCTATCCAGCAAAACTTTCATTTAGAATGGAAGATAAAGTGCTTCTCAGATAAGGTCAAGTTCAAGGAGTTCATCATCACCCAGCCTTTATTATATGAAATGTTAAAGGGATTTATATAAGGCACGGAGGGATATCAACAGAGGAGTGGTAGGGGGAGAGAGGGGGAAAAGATGCAGAGAATAAGTAGCATAAATGGTAGGTTGAAAACAGACAGGGGGAGGTTAAGAATAGTACAGGAAATGTAGAAGCCAAAGAACTTATGTGTATGACCCATGGACAAGAACTAAAGGGCAGGGAATGGGGGGTGGAGTGGAGGGGAAGAAAGGGGGGGAAATGGGACAACTGTAATAGCATAATCAATAAAATATATTTTTTTAAAGAAAGAAAAAAATTTATTCAAATTGGATAGCATCTAAGAGAAGGGAAAGTGGCTGGTAGACTCACCGTCTGGGAGGACCCCACACTGTGAGCAAGGTGTCATTGTGAGGACACGTGTGTGAAAAGGGTGTGAGCCAGTCAGAGGGTGCAGGGACACCAGCCTCACCTTGGGAAGCCTCAGAATCCAGTGGGAAAAAAAGAGCCTCACAGCAGGACACAGGTGTGATTCACAAGTCCTGAGTGCCATGACCTTGTGAGCGTCTGGGGACAGAGACCTGTCTTTCTTCCTTTGACTCCCTGGCTGAGTTGTGTACAGAGTAGCTGGAGTTTACATGTGCGTCCCTGTCACTTGGCCTGTTTCTTTTCTTGGTGTCAGGGAGGGAAGGAGTCCTGGATGAAGGCACAGTGGGAGCTCTTTCTCCTGGTGACCTGGGAACCTGGCTCATGATGGAGCCAGAGGCTGTGACTGCAAGTGATTTCTGAGTCCTTTCCTATTGGCCAGCAGGGTGGCCCTGGACACAGCTGTTAGCAGGAGAAAGCAGGGACACTGTAGGTTAGAGGAAGCAGAGCAGAGCAGGGCACTGCCGCTGGAGTGATGGAGGAGGCCGATGAGGGACATGGAAGGACCAGAGGGAGCTGGAAGTGTCCTTAATGAGCGGTAGGGGTTATAGGTAACTTTTAAAATTCCAGGGCCCTGGCCAGTGTGTCTCGGTTGGAGCGTTGTCCTGTAAACCGAAAGGTCATGGATTTGATTCATGGTCAGGGCACATGCTTAAGTTGTAGGTTTGGTCCCTGATTTGGGTTTCTCCCTCCCTCTCTTCCCCTTTCTCTAAAATCAGTATGCATGACCTCGGTGAGGATAAAACAAACCAAACAGCAAACAACCCAGAAAACCCTTCCGAAGCTGAGCAGCCCCACAGCCATTATGAGACTTGGCTCCTGGAAGGCGTTAGGGACATGTGGTCAGGGGGATGGAACATGGGTCGCAGCCCCTTGAGGGACAGGGATCAGGTGTGGCCTGATGAGGAATGGTGAGGACACTGTAAAGCCCCACCTGTCCACTAATGAGGGGGCACCAAAGGTCCTGTTGTTCAGAGAGGAGCCAGGGATGGGGGCAGGGTGCTGTCAGCCCACAGGGGCTGGAAATAAAACCTGACACTGTCTAGTCACCAACAAATTTACTTTTGAGTGTTCCTATGTAAGGAATGATCCCACGGTATATGATTCTGAAAATACAGAGAAACTCCTATGATATAATATTCTTTCTACTAACACATGTCTTCCAAACGACAATGGGGACTCTGCATTCACCGCTAAGGCTCGTGTACGATGGGGAGAACATCCAAGGAGACGGTGTAATGACGCGGCATGCACCCACTTGTCAGCACGTGTTTCCTCTGCCCAGTGTCTGCAGAACCTCCGTCTCTGCCTCTGCGGTGCGACCGCGGGTGTCATCCTTGTTTGAGGTTGCAGCCTTTGACTACCCCAGTCTTCCAGCTGGTAAGCTATAGGCAGCCATCAATTAGTTACCTCTAAATATTCCTTCACCTGATAAATCAATTTTTGGTTGATGAAAGTTAATTTTTCTTTGATAGCAAAGATGTCCGTTTTTTCTCTTCACACACGGAGAGGTGCAGGGCGTCGTTTGGGTGGTTGATATTAGAGTTGGTGTGGATCAATGGTTCTCAATGAGGAGCAGTGTTCCCACCATTTCTCCCCTTTTCTTACTTAGGACATAGAGCAATGTCAGAGGAAATGCTCTGCACACGGGGGAGGGGTGGGGTGGAGAGAACTGCTGGAATCTAGTGGGTGGAGGCCTTGGGAAGGTGCTGCTCCTCTACAGTACACAGGTCAGCCCCCAGCGAGAATGACGGATGGAGAGCCCTGCTGTGTGCCCTGCCCTCAGCGTTCCCAGGAGGCTTCCTCTCAGCCTGCTGTTCTCATCTCTCCTGGCATTGCCCACTCCCCCTCCCCCTCCTGTTGCATCTCTGTTCCAGTTGGTCTGAGCCTGAATGTGCCCTGTGTCCAGTCAGCCCTAACCTCTCAAGGACGGACCCTCTTTCTCCTCTTCTAGCAGAGAGAATCCGCTAGAGGGCGCTCACGCTCCGCCTCGAGTCGCTGCAGACTTTCTCCATCACCTGAGACAAATAGAAGCAAGTGTTTCCACTGCCACAAACCCGGCCCAAGAATACTCTAGATTTGCTCAGGATGCAGCTCCTGCACCAGACAGCAGGGGACCCAGGGAAAACCTCACATAGGAGGATGTGGTGGCACAGACTGGAACCCGGAACCAATCCCAGGACCCAAGTCATTAGGGAGAGGGATGACCAGTGTAGACTGGACACTCAGGGCCAGATGTCCCCTGCCTGTGTGTGGGCAGTGGGGG
>PVJI01011189.1:0-57195 GCA_004026765.1 Micronycteris hirsuta
GTCAGCCTGCTATCTAATTAAATGATGTATGACATTGCATTTAAAGTATGAAGAACTCTATAAACATAAAGTATTATTACACAGAATGCATGTCTGACATACTTTAATTTCCTTAATATAAGGATTCCATGTTTCAGTAAGCTATAAGAGGCAGGTTATTGCCTATTAAAATGTAGTTTACAAAATAAAAGATAAATGTATATACTCATATTTATTCACTTTAGCAAGTGATTAGTTATTTAGCCTTCTGCCATGAAAAAAAAAAAAACACCTCATACTGGTCGGTTTAAACAACAGAATGTTATTTTCGCACATTTCTAGAAGCTAGAAGCTCGGATCACGGTGGTGGCAGAGCCGGTTTCCTCTGGGGCCCCTCCCCTCAGCCTGCAGACGCCCACCGCCCCCTCCGCGGCATCACACAGTCTCCCTCCGGCACTGTGCCCCACTCTCCTCGCCTTATGGAGACATCATCATGACGAATCAGGGTGGAAGGCCCACCTCAATGACCTACTCTTAACTTAATTACCCCCTTTCAAGAACCTGTCTCCAAACACAGTCACATTCTGAGCTACTGGCTGTTAGGACTCAAACATGAAATTTGGAGGACACAACCCAGCCCATAATACTATGTAAGCATCTGCTTTATAACATTCGGAATGGAATTATGTGAAAAATATTGGACCTCCATTACATTAGAAATGATTGTATTTTCAAAAAAAGTAAGCAATATACAACTTTATAGGAGTATACATTTTTATGGAAATAATATCTTAATTTTCTCAAAAAAATGGAGGCAGTTTACATTGTTAAACTACAGGGAACATGGTGAACTATAATAGCAACGTGAACAAAAGGAAACAGAAATTGGACACTGTGGAAATACATGTGCACACAAACTCATTCTAAGACGCCCAATTGGGCACTGAATTTAATCAGATTTAATCAGAAACTGAGGTATATAAAGGGGTAAGGATGGGAGTAACTGGGTTCTTATCTTTCAAAGAAAGGTAGCTTGCAAGTTTTTCCAGAGAGAGAAGCTTTGCCTTGATAGTAAGTTCTAGGAAGCAAGTAAGGAATTGATTAATACGGAAGCATCTCAGAATGTCTTTTACCATAACTTCACTTGGCATGTAAGAGGCGCCAGTCACGTTACGTGCATAAACAGACTGTAAAAAAGCATTCCCGGCTGGAGATTCATTATTTATCCTTTATTCACTCATTCAACAACTATTGCCAAACCCTACTACTGACAGGGAAGACCTACTCGAGAAGTGAGCCAGACCAACACCCCAGCCCTCGCAGAGCTCAGTCCTAGTGAGTACCCACTGGGAATGCAGAAACCGGATCGAGCAGTGTGCAGATTCCCTTCACTGAAATGAAGCCGAGAATAGCACAGGTCAGCAAATAAAAATGTTGAGTTTTAAACAGTCTACCTTTTCTTCAAAATCTTCAATTACAGTGAATGTATCCAAAGAGATACGGAAATTCCAACTAATTTATTACTTTATAACTCAAAGATTAAAGTATTTGACTTTCAAAGATTAGACTATATTTTAAGTTGTACAATATTTCAGAGAAAGAGAAAACCAGAAAAATTATATTAGGCATGTGCTTACTAACCATCCCAAATAGTAACATTTTGCCCTTTTTGCTTCAGGACCTTTATTTTTTGTCAAAAATAGAATGTTACCAATAATAGTTAAAATACCATCACCAAATACCACTACGTATCCCCATCCCTTCTCATTCTCTCTCTTTACAAAGACAACCTGTCTTCAGATGATTATCCCCTTCCGGCTTTCTGTTGTAATACACATAAACACCTAGACATAACAGATATTACTGTATTTTGTGGGTCAAAGTTTTACATAAATAGAATTAAAATATATTGTTTTCAGCTTTTTCCTATCTTCCCACTGGTACGGGTAGATTGAACTCATTGATTTCAACTGCATAGACTATTTATAGGCTAAATAAACCTCAGTTTGTGATTTGTTCCCGAATAGGAGGATGGCCAGGTTGTTTCCTTTACACACACACACACACACACACACACACGTGTGGTTTGCACAGAGGTACTGAGAACAAACAAGAAAAAAAATCTAAGCATTTGGGTTACCCTCTTAACTATCTTGTTTTTGAAATGTAGGCTGACGTCACATGCCTACATTTACATCACACAGAGTCACGTATCAAGACGCAGACACACACGTGTTAACGTGCACTGCATGCTCCAGCGCGTGCTCTCATGCACGTGCAGCAGAGTCCCTCCCTCTCAGCAGACACACAGCCAGCGAAGCACTGGGTCAGAGGAGACACACGTTGTCGCTTTCACCAGGATTTGTCAGGTTGCTTTCCAAAGTAATGCAAAACAACCCCTCTCTTGCCAATGTTGGGGATATGAGATACAGGTCAGTTTGTGGGTTGTTGTTGTGTGTTTTTTTTCCAATTTGATGAGTATAAAGTGGTATTTCATTGCTGATTTAGTACCTGTTTCCTAGATTATATGCAACCTTTTTGAGTTGACTGAGTCCACAACTTCAGGAGAGTGAGGAGCCGACCCAGAATAGAGAGGAAAACCTCTCAGTCATGTTAAATACAGCTCACCACTTCGGATCATTGTGTACCTGCTCCCACCCATTTACCTGCCAGCAATAATAAACCATCGTGTGGTGTTTCCACCCTCCCAAGATCTGGACCCAAAGGCCTAGCAGCGTATTAGCACTCCTTCCCCACTACTGAGAGAGACCTAAGAATAATTTATTACAAGACTCATACATTATGCTACAGCGTATAAACAAAAAATTCACAAAACAACCCATGTCCTTACATGTGAGCCGGTTTGATATTTTCTATTTTATTTGAACCTATTTATACTTGCTAGTGGAAACCCATTAAATTGATGCCATAACCCCATTGCTGAGTCACCACGCTCCATATGAAAACCACCAGATCTCTTCTACGTCCCGTTTACCTAGAAGGAAGAGAGTATCTTGTGAGCTTCGACCCCGAAGTGCTGTAACCGGCCTTCTGCGCAGTGGGTTCCAGGGTCTCGGCCAGAGCGTCACAGGCTGTCACTCCCCTCTTCACAGGGACGTGCAGAGCGCAGGGCCGGGAGAGAGCCGGCGCTCCCGGGGCCTGTTATTAAGGGCTACTGTAGCTATTCTGGGGTTTTACTGCTTTGTTTTGCTTTATCTTTTGATACACTGTCTTTCAGTTTCCATAGATGTGGACCAGGAGCATATATTGAATATGCCTGCAAGGATATTCAATATTTAAGTTATCTGAGTTCTAAGATTTATCATAACAAAATAACAAAATCATTTCCATGCCCACAGGAAGGTATCGAGTAACTTATGACTTACTATTCCTACCATTCAACTACACAGACACATTCGTTACTGGCCCAACTACAGCCCCAAATACTACCATACACATTTGCATTCTTGAAGAAAATCATTGGGTTTAGGATGTTGGGCTTATTTAAAATCACTTTTTTTGTTAACTTTTCATCACAACTCTGCCTTTTTTTTTAACACCTTGCATTGTATTTAGCTGATCCTAAGCACTGAAAATATCAAAATATTTGTACATACATATGAAAATTTAAATTGTACCTTTATAACTTTGAATTATAAATAAAGGACCTAACATGTTGATTAATATGTAAAATGTTCTTAGAACTTATTATTGCTATGCTAAATATAATTTTCTGATTATTTATCTTTTCTATCCATTTTACTGGATGCAATATAAAAATACACCATCCAGCCAACTGACGTCTGAAATTCATGTTCTACACAAAGCCAGTACTGAAGCAGAATTGGGGACCTAGTACATTACAATGTGGTGTCTTTCTAAAAGCGTACATGCACTCAGCATGGAATGTTATGATTGGATAAGTTACAGGTTTCCAAATTAAAAAAAAAACAACAACTCTGTTTTCATTCCAATCTTGTTTATGCAAAGGTTCTGAAGATTAGAACTGGCAGGTTATTTCTAACCCTTGCCTTTTCTCCCGCTTTCCCTGAGCTCTTCTCTCACACTGGGAGTCTAGAAGTGACAACCTGCTATTTTCTGGAACTGTACAGTAGCAATTTGAATAGCAATCCCTGTGCCTGTACAAGACTGTCAGAAATACATACCTGAAACTATAACTGTACAATGTGTGGGTGAACAAGGAAACTTTGCTGACATCAAACATATTTATAGGAAGAAAGAAATGCCCAATTTAATTCCACTGGAAACTGTCCCATTTCAAAAAAGATGTTATATCTTCCTTAACTTTGACAGTGACTATTATTAACTTTCTCAATAATTTTTCATGAATTAGGAAATCTCACATTTCTAGTAAAAAGATTGTTAAAAACCAATCATAAAATATCAACTTTTCTATTGTTATATCTCAATAAATATAAATATATCATGTTTAATAGCAGGTCACATATACTAGTAAGAGATACTACTAATTAGAGCCCTTTCATATCTTTATATTCATATACACATTTCATATTCAACTATATTATTCCCCAGTTAGTTATTCTGCAGTAAATAATACATAAGACTTAAAGAAATTAAATTTTATTCAATTATTAAATCACTTACTCATCTTAGTAATATATTATTGTAAGGACCTGAATGGTGGCCCAAAGTCATCGGACCTGTTACCTAGAACCTGTGAGTGTTACCTTATATGATGAGATCTTTGCAGGTGTGATTAAGGACTCTGTCACAGGGATTTGTCCTGAATTCCTGAGGTGGACTCTAACTGCCAACACAAGTACCCTTATAAGAAGGAGGCTGGGGGAGATTCCACACACACAGAAAAGGGGGAGACCGTGTGACCAGGAGGCAGAAACTGGAGTGGTGTGGCTTCAGTCAAGGATGCCCGCCACCACCAGAAGCTGGAAGAAATCCAGAATGGATCCTCCCCTAGAGCCCAGGGGCAGCCAGGGCCTGCTGACACCTCCGATTAGCCTTAGTGAAACTGGCTTCAGAGTTCTGACCTCAAAAACTCGGAAAGAATAAACTTCTGTTGTTTCAAGCCACTAAACATGCTAATTTATTGCAGCAGCCTCAGGAAACTAATACAAGTGGAATTGCTATTATCTCAGGAAAATATAATGAAATCTCAATTAAGCTAATAAATTTGGGTATGAGGGGTCCCCAACCACTTGGGGAAAATGGGAGATCCTCTTCAAATGTGCTGGGGAGTGTCCAGGAAGGGTTTTTGAAAGAGCGAGGCCCAGAAACATGAAGAATGTTAGAAGTATGAAAAGCCCAAAGAACGCCTGGTACGGGGAGCAAATTTAAACCAAAATTAAAACCTTTCAGGATAGCCCAACAGGTATGGCTCAGTTGGCTGGACATTGTCCTATAAAGTAAAAGGTCACTGGTTTGATTCCTGGTCTGGGCACATGCCCGGGTGGCAGGTTCGGAGCGCACATGAGAGGCAACCAATCAGTTTCTCTTTCTCTTTCCCTCCCCCTTCTCTCTGAAAATAAATAAAGTCTTTAAAAAAAAACTCTCCAGAATATAATTTCTTAGTAATTACCTGAAGCATTAAAGCATTCTTTCCCCTTAATTCAGTATTTCCACCGCTAGGAACAAGGAAAAAACAATACCTGCCGAAATCAGGTCAACTTTTATAGGTGGAGATGTTCCTAGTAGCACTTATCTCTAATATCAACGACTTAAAACAATCTAAACATCCAAGTATAGAAGAAGAATTAAGTAAACCACTGTATGTTTCCTTCATTGAACATCATATATGCTCACCCAAAATTATGTTTAAAAAGAATTTAGGGAAAAGAACTTATAGTATAATATTACACGTAAAAAGCAGCACGAAGAATTTTTACATTATTGCTTTTAATTCTTATTTAAGAGACTGGGAAGAAATATACAGGACTATACCTGACTTTTACCTTCTTTCAGTTGGTTTTTTTTTGGGGGGGGTTACTAAAATACACCTGACACCTTGAGGCTGGAGGGGGGCAGTTAATCAAAAAAGGGTATTTAGCAGGTACAAATGCTTCAATTTTCTTGGTGATTATAACACATAAGAATAATTCCTTACCAGGCAAAATTCCGAAATGCCTTCAAAGTATCGCGTCATCTACAACGACTGAATCTCCATGAGTCATGCAAGAACAGATATCACTATCACTTATTTACACGGGGAGCACAAGAAGCTTTAGAGTCCACTCAAGGTCATTGACAGAAGCAGGAGGAGCAGGGAAAAAGCCGCATCAAGTCATTTCAGACTGGGGACTGAGTTCCCCGTCTTCATGATGATGGAGCAGCACAGCACCAGGTTAAGCCAAGGGGAAAGGGTAGCTTTTTTTTTAAGATTTTATTACTGTTACTCTATTACAGTGGTCCCAATTTTTCACCCTTTGCCCTCCTCCATCCATCCTAGCCCCCACTCCCACAGTCAGTTCCCACACTGCTGTCCTTGTCCCTGGGTCATGCACACATGCTCTTTAACTAGTCCCTTCCCGGTCTTTCCACCATTATCCCCCCACCTCTGGTCACTGCCAGTCCATTCCATGCTTCCATGCCTGTGGTTCTATTTGTTCATTAGATTCCTCTTACAGGTGAGATCATACGGTATCTCTTCTTATCAGAAAGCTTTAGGAAACTAAAATGGGCTGAGGCCGCGAGCCCATTCTGACCGGCTATTATTTGAGTGTGGAAAGCCTATCAGGTAAAATATCTCAGGTTTCCCTATAACCCTTTTGGATTCATGAGTAAGACGAGGAGTCTATACACCAGACTTTCATGAATGTTGCCTACTATATGTAATCATAAATACATAGGAGATAACAAATCTTTCAATTCAGTACTATCTCTTCACTTATTTTGATTAAGGATATCTGTCATTTAATTTATTCGTCCAAGTCTCTCCATACAATAGGGCTTTGGTTTTGACGATTAATCACTTTATAACACATTCTAATCATCTAAGAGCCAACAATTTTTGGCAAATATTTGTTATACTTGTAATTTCACCTATTGGGACAAATGAAAAAAAATGACTGCTATAAAACTCTAGAAACTTAATGTCATCTAAAATACACAAAGAATATATTGTAACTAGTTTTTTTCTCAAAATGTTACATTCTTACTTAGATTGTAGAATTAACTTATGGGCATTTTATATTGGTAAATACACCCTAGAGAGCTCTATTATTTTTTAATTTTGAACTTGATAAGTTCTCAAAGAAATATCAAATAGGTGATATTCATAATTAATTGGTGGGAGAAAAAGATCATACTCAAATTAGAGCTAATTTTGTACTTTCACATTTGGATGCAGCAAGTTCAGAATATCAGTTCAATCAAATAAAACCAACTATCAAATGTCAATTTAAAAACTCTATTCCCAATCTTTTTTCTGTACTGAAACAAATGTTTTGATGATCAAGCCTAGATTTAACTGTCAAAAATATTGTACTCAGAAGCTATAGATACATACATGGACATATATATCACTAATTTGAAAAGTTACATCAACTAAACAGAATGAGAACATAAATATTTTTCAAATCTCTAAAAAAAAGATAGTATTCATTTTATCCTTTGAGTTAATATGTTTTAATTTTTTATAAATCCCCAAAGAGCATTTAAGCAGAACTACCTCATTAAATGAAAAATAAAATCTTCAAGTAAAAAGTCTTTGCTGTCATCCTTGCAAAAAGTTACATCTAGAAAGAAATACAGGTAAGAGTGGTCACAAATATATAGAGAGAGAAAGAAAAATATATTTATGTCACCAAAAGAATTCAACTTAAATGCCAACCCAAAGCTCTCTTGAGAAATGCTTACAAATAAACACAGAGAGGTTAGTTTCTTTTCCTTTTATAATTGATATGCTTGTATCACGTTAGCATTAAATAAATCATACAGGGTAGTCATATTGGCCTATTTTAGAACACTCATATGATGAATTCCTGTAACTGAATACAAAAGAAGCCTAACAGTCTACGAAAAGCTCTGATTGTTTTTCAAAAAATAAGTGATATATAGAGCATATTTTCAATACCCTTCAAAAAAGACAAAAGTCACACACTTTCTAAACACCAGCATATTTCTTAATGATCACTTTGAAGTACAATGTTTATATGGAACTGATGGGTTATATGTACATACCTGCAAGCTGCCTTTAAGATATCAAAATCAAGGTCATGTTCCTGGATCCAACTGCATGATAGAACAACTCTAGAAAGAACCTGATATATAATTTAAGATCATGGCTGAAGTGCAGCAAACTAAGCCGTCTTCATGAATTAATTTTTAGAATTAGTGGATTTTTGTCTAAAATCACCCTATTTTGTTAAGTAAAAAATGAAAAATAAAGATAAAACATTTCAATTTTTCATAGATTATAAATCAAAGAGAAATTGAAGGCTGCTGCATAAACAGTCCACTGACGGCATCTGTTGTATACGACACACGGACCTCTAACGCGGAGCGTTTATTCTATTCACCTCTCTGCTGCCATCTTTGAATAAACATGTCTTGAAGCACCATTAATCTAAGCAAGGAGGGCTATTTTTCTTTCAAGAGCAAACACATTTTCAACTTTGGACCAGCTATACAGCTGTAAAACCAAGAGAAAAAAAGAATTTTGTGATCCTTGTTTACATTGAAAATTGGACACGATACCACCAAGTCTCTCCAATGAGAAGTTACATGAAAGCACTTCAGACATTGATGAACTATTTTTCTTTCCTACTATTATTCTTTTATATCATGGTACTTCCAGAATAACTGTTCTGCCTAATGCTCAGAGGACCAAAAGGAAGAAATTAGTAGTTTCATCATAGATTTAACATAATTTTTTATATTCAATAATGATCAAATGACTAACTTTATTTATATAGTCAGTCTGAGAAGTATGCTAAGATGTGAAAGAAACAGAAAAGGAATTAGCAGCCTCTCTTAGTATTCAGTGCCTAAGATTACCCAGTTTGAAAAAATACAATTTTATATTCTTCAAATAATTACAAAAAAAGCAACATCAAATCAACGACAACTTACTATTAGAAAAGCTATCAAAAGTTATGTCAAAAACATGTTCTGTTTTATAAGTATCTTTTAAACTTTTCTATTGGGGGCAATAAGCAAAATATTCTCATAAGGGAGTTCTTAAAGAACCAATCCTTTAAAATACAAACAGGGACAAACGTGACCCAAGATCACATCACAGCGCTGCCAAGAGACTACATGGAAATTTCTACATAAATGGTAATAAAGGGTTCCTTTCTTCCTCTTTCTCTCTCTCTCTTTTCCTTACTTTTCTCTCTCTCTCTCACTCCCCCCCCCCACACCTCCCTCCTTTCTTTTATAAAGGAAATAATGGCTATGTTTGCTGAGGGAAAATAGGTGAGAAAAACAGGTATATATGCTCACTGTTTAAGAAAACAGGGTCTGTGCCAACACCCTGGAGAAACTGTTCAAGAACAGTTGATTCGAGTGAAAATGTGACCCCTGAAGTGTTGCCAGGCTCACACAGACCCGGGCGATCTCTGTGTGACACACAATGGGTACCATCTGGGCGTCTGCCGAGAGAACTTGAGAGTGGGTTATTTTTACGTTATGTATCTCGTTGCAAGCACACTGGGAAAAGAAAATGCAGGTCGGTTGTGATTTTTACAGTATTTCATTTCATTATCCTTCTTGTGGGGTTCCTAAAATATTAGCAGTGCCCTGCTTATGAGATATATGTGATCCCTTTCAAGGTGGGAGTTAGCACTGTTTTTAAGTGAAATATGAGAGCAACATTACAATTTCCAAATTCAATTTCAATAACTACATTACCATGACAAGGTTCTCAGGAACTGCCAAAGACAACAACACTGGACTGTTTGCCTAGAGTAGCATGTTTCACTGTGGGCCTCCGATTTTGCACCCCAGCCCGCTGTATGTTGCTCCCCATCGCTGACTCCGCCACACAGCGGTCGCTTCTCTCCATCGTTCTCACCTTTCCCCAGGTGAATACCTTCCATTTACAGTTTGCCTTCTACCGGTGGTTCTCGGATGGCGATTTTATGGGAATGGAAAGGTACCAAGAAATATTGCATGAAGTCACGATACTCCAACTATGGAAGAGTGAGTGAACCTAATTCCTGATCATTGAATAAAGAACATTTCTTTCTCACCAATTAGAGAAAACCAATTTCAATGTCTGTTTATATGAGAAAGATTCAGCTGTTCTTGATTAGCTTGCTACTTACATGTTTCCCAAATTTGTGAAATTAAAAACAAAAAAAAAGGAAAAAGAAAAGTTGTATTTTCTCCAAGAACACGTGCATGTATTTCCTCTTGGGAAGCCCACACACGACACGGTGAAGAGTCCACTTCACACAAATTTGCTATTCAAGTATTTAAAAGGCCGTGGGGTGAAGCCTCATTAAGAAGGATCCAAACGGGCCATCCCACAGACTGCGAGGGTCTGCCCCAGGCTGACGGCGAGCCCCATGCACAGGGGCTGCAGGAGGATGTCAGGTTTGCAAGTTTTCTCTCTGAGAAGGTGAAAATATTTTTTCAGGTTTGGGGCATTATGACTCGTGAGTTCTCATTTTTTATGTTATCATGTCTTAGATTGTGCAGGATTGTGGAGGATTATTTTTTATTTTAAATATGCATCACATTGTTGTATTTTCCTTTTTATAATATAAGCTAGCGACTTTATGTTAAGAAAAAAAGAGATTGTTCTTATAATCAATAACAGTTACAATTTATTGGACTCCACAGAGCTAAATTCTTTGTAATCCTCACTAAAACCTTGTAGAACTGATATTCCCCCTTGACAGATGAAGAAACAGAGGAGCAGAATGTAAAATTACTCACACCGGTCTATGGCCACACCACCCTGGATGCGCCCGATCTGGCCTGATCTCGGAAGCTACAATTACTCACACTGGACTCCAGCGCTCGTTAGATAGTATTTCCTTAAGAAATAGTATACTCATTCCACTAACAGAGTGCACCAAAATATACAAACATTCATTTAGGAGTTAGCCTAACTTTTAAAAGACTTTCAACAACTTATCCCTATTCAAAAGGTGACCGATATATGGAATCTGAGAAAAAAATCGAATGCACTTCTCCCTCTCGTCCTGAATAAATACTTGCGGATCTTTTAAGGTCCAGCTCAGGTATCCTCACCCTGCAGATCGATATAATTACTTCTTTATTAGGTTATAAAATTTATTTAACTATTCATTGTAGCTAAAAGTTAGTATTTTGGGTCCTCAGCTCCCAGTATAATATCGAGTGCATGTTCAATAAATCTTTGTGCTCAATAAATGCTTGTTAAAAGAATACATGTGCAAATAAAACAGTTCAGCTATGAGATCAGATAAAATCTCATCTCATATAATTATGAATACAAGTCAAACCTTGTATTGAAGCTTCCCCAACTTCAACACCTATATGAATCATGTAAAACTCTTATTAAAACGCAGGCTCAAATTCAGTAGGTCTGGAGTAGGACCTGAGATCCTGCATTTCCAGTCTCTCTCTCAAGCCATGGCACTGCTGCTGGTTCTCAGACCACCCTTCGGGTGGCAAAGATTGAAACTACACTGGGGTAGCACATACCAGACTTAGTGAATGGTTCGGAAAGCCACATGTTCTTCTTAACGTTAACCTCCATTTAGACCTGGCACCAAACCTCAAGTGATTAAACTTAATAACTAGGGGCAATTATGTGTTTATGTGTATTTCCCTAGATGAGACACAAGCTTTTTTGAAAAGGACTATTCTTAATGAAGTTTGTATTTTCAGTAACAAGGGGCAGGACAGTACTGTGCATGTAGGAAGAACTCAATTTAGTGTTAGTTGAGTAAATACAAAATTAAGTACTAGAGGGTAAATGCTATCGCTGATTTGTTTATCCCCTGCCACAGCATTTGGCACGGTGCCTCCTACCCCGGAGAACCTCAGTAAATCAATGTTGAATGAATGAACGAACAAGCAAACAAACCATTCCTTCGCTGTAAATCATCAGGGGTTTTCTTCATCCTGATCAATGCTAATTACCTGGCAGTCGATAAAAATTCAAACTGATCTGGTAAGCCGTAAACATGAATGAATTTACAATGTTACAGGGATGATACAAATGATCTCTGTGCCGTTCTATGTTTGAATGTGACTTTTTTTTTTCAAATGGTTCAAACATTTTCATTCCAACATTTCTTTTCTGCTGTGCCAGGACTGAAATTTGTGGCCACGGCTGTTTTGTTTTAAACTCAGGATTACTTCCACTTTGAAAACCGCTGGTATCAAGACGACTGGTGTTAACCGTGGGATGGAAACCACCACGATCGTTCTCTCTCCATTTCCTCTAAGTGTTAGGACATGAGCTTCACAAGCACGCAAAACTTACCCCTCCAGGAAGATGTGAATAAAACTTTACATTTCCTTCTTCAATGTGCCTTTTTAAACATTTTTGTTATTCCTTTTTGTTACACAGACGAATGCTGCTCACAATATGCAAGAGAGGATGTAACCATTTCACTGAACCAAGTTTTACTGGTTTTTCACTATGTATTTCAGTAAACTAAGGTGTATGAGCTACATCCAGTGGGAAAGTACCACAAGTGTTTACATTGTTAATGCGCCAACCAAGCCCTGAGACCTGAGACAGGCAACGCATCCCTTAATGTGCTGTGAGGACGATAAAGATAAATATCCCAACAAAGCTTTGAGAAAACCCACCCGGTGAAACTTTGTGAAAACATCAGGAAAGGATGAAAAAGTGTTTATTTTTTACTATTTTTAAGTTATTCAAATATTACTTTTAAACTAAATTTTCAAATGAATAAAGTTTTAAGGACATACACTGGGCTTAAAGATGCATTACTTGTCTTCTCCTTTAAATACTTCTGGTATGGACTGAATCATGCACCTCCGCCGCACCACCCCACCCCCCCGCCCCCGGCCCCATTCATACTTCACATATTGAGGCCCTGAACCTCTACATGATAGTTTTGGAGATGGAGCCTTTGGGAGGCAATTAGGTTTAGATGAGATCATGAGGTGGGGGTGGGGGCTTATGATGGGAGTAGTTGCTGTTAGAAGAGACCAGAGCCCTCCCCCTCCCTTTCCCCTCACCTCCGCCACCAGCCCTACACATCCCCAGCAACCCCACCCCACCCCAAGTGAGGATGCAGTGAAAAATCAGCCCTCTTCAAGCCAGCAAGACAGCCCTCGCCAGAACTACCGTGCTCACAGACTCCCAGCCTCCGGTATCATGAGAAAACAAATTTCTGTTGTTTCAGCCGCCACACTATGGTATTTTGTTATGGCAGCCTGAGCTAACACAATTTATCTGGTCACCCTTTATATGTTCACAAGGAATTATTCTAGGTTATAATTCCGTAATTTAAACGGCCATGAATGTGTTTTCTTATGATACAGTAAGAGTTTTAGATGTGAAGTTGGAGTTAGTAAATAAACATTAATTCTTGAATCGCCAATTGTTTGTAAATATCAGAGAGAGGGAGACAGCAGGCGTGCTAACTCTGCACTCGCTTTAACAAGTAACCCAGAAACACGCTCTGGGTGAGGGGTTACCTCATTAGCAATAAGCGCAGACATGCAGACATTCCCCGACACAAAACCTCTTTCAGCAGCATCAGAAAGAGAATGCTTTTTGCATGTGTCACTTCTCAGGTCCAAGCCTCTAGCACGCTTCTTGTTACATGCAATTAGCTCCATGCCAAGATTTAGTACATTTCATAATAAATCCCTTGACCGCATTAACTGTAGGCTTGGCAAAGATGGAAAGACTCTATTCACGAAGGCAGAAAACAAGCCACAGGACTTACCCCACAGCAAAACTCACTTGCTGGGTGCCAGCACACTACAAATTTCAGCAGCCTGCAGTGCCCTGCCTTCCCCCATCCCCCTCTGTTTGGGGTGGAGGAGGGGGCAGAAAAATACAACCTGCCATGTGATTGTGATTAAAGAGTATATAAGAGTGAAAAAGCTACAGATTTGGTTTGTTTATTTCTTCTTCCTCCTCCTCCTAAATCTTGTTACTAACTTGTTCCCTAGACTAACCCTCCAAACCCACCCACCCCACAAAGCCTTAAAATCACTTCACAGATGAGATCCAGAGTGTACCCTCATTTAAACAGTAACCATCTGTTGCTTACAGGAAGGCTGTGGCTCCTTCTCAGGTTTCCCTTTTGGGAACACGAAGGCTGTAGGACTTGAGGGTTACTCTGCCTGGGAAAGCTCCCTGCCGGACAGCAGCATCAACGACAAAACTGGGAGGAAGGGGGGCGGGTCAGCGGAGGACTCATAAGCATTTCCCCTGTTCATATCAGAACAAAGAGTAAAACCTTTCATTTTTTTTCAGTGACCCTTTTTGAATGGAAAGAACCAATTTTTAGCACTGCCGAGTAGAATATGAATGAGTTTCGGAGCTGCACAGACCTGAATTTCAGTCTTAACTTATTTGCATTTTGCTAATTTGAGCCTCAATTTCCTTATCTAGGAAATGGAGATAATACCATTGTCAAACATGGTTATGTATGTGTGGCTCAGAAAATGTCAATGTCTATTAGCTCTAAGGTATTTAATAAATCTAGTATACCATGATGTATTGTTATTGGAAAAACTTTAACCATGGACAAATTATGATACAAATAGAAAAGACAAGGGATAGAATATCTTTACTAAAACTCTACTAAGTTCCCTTTTGGATAATACATTTGAAACATCACCACTGTACTATTTACAATAAAAATTTGTTAACATGGGGGTCTTTCTTAGATCCCACATGATGCTTCTGGCACTGGTGTACTAAAGAACTTTGTTATGAATCTCTTTCTCATTCTTTAAGTCTCCAGTATCTATTTAAAATAAGAAGAAAAAAAAACTACTGAAGCCTATTTAAAAAAAAAAAAAACTACGCATTTTAATAGTATTGTGTACTATAAAATTTAGAATGTTTTAATACTGCCCTGACCAGTGTGGCTCAGTTGGTTGAGCATCGTCCGGCAAAGGGGAATGTCACTGGTTCGATTCCCGATCAGGGTTCATGCCTAGACTGCGGGTTCAGTCACCACTTGGGGCGTGTACAAGAGGCAACCGATTGTTTCTCTCTCACATCAATGTTTCTCTCCTTCTCTTTTTCCCTCCCTTCCCCTCTCTCTAAAAATAAATAAATTAAATATTTTTAAAAATTTAAAAACATACCCTGGCTGGTGTGGCTCAGTGGATTGAGTGCCAGACTGCAAACTGAAGTGCAGCCAGTTCAATTCCCAGTCAGGGCACAGGCCTGGGTTGTGGGTCAGGTCCCCAGCTGAGGCCATGTGAGAGGCAACCACACATTGATGTTTCTCTCCCTTTCTTTCTCCCTCCCGCCACCCTCTCTAAAAACTAAAAGATTTAAAAATCTTTTAAAAAAATTAAAAACTCTTTTATTAAAAAAGAGAATGTTTTAATACTGGCAATATCAGATTTTTCATGTAAGAAACAACAAACTAAGTGGTTTCCTCAGAGATCTACCATTAATAATTTTTCAAACAATAAAATCTAATGAAAGAATTCAAACCTATGTAAATAACCTTTAACAAAATTTGAAATTGGGACTAGCCTAGAAATTTTAGGTCATTTGAACCAAACTACCACTTAATCTCTCTTTGCTTTATTCTCTTTATCTGTAACGTGATTAATGACAGCACCTACTTCATACAAAAATTGAAAAATTCAATTTTTCATACAAAATGTGAAAAATTATACACATATGGAGGGTGCAAATGAAAAAGAAGGAGGAAAGAAAGGAGCTAAGGAGGGATGGAGAGGTGGGCAGGGAGCAAGAAGAATGTAGAGCAAAGTATAAAAAGGGCTCGCCTGAGTCACAGAATTAATGGGAATATTTTTTTTCTTTTTGCAATTTGCACTCTCTAATTGGGCTAAAACCAGTCTATGGCAAGTAGTTTGAAAAGTCAAAGTTACTTTTTACCAATAAAAACAAGACTTAAGTGGTCATCTCACCGCTACCCCAAACGAGTGAAGGAAGGGAGGGATACTGGGGCAGGACGCAGCTCAGAAAAGACCTGTTTAGAAGAAGGCTCTCATCTACCAAGAGAGGCTACTACCTCTTCTTTTATTTAAAGGATTGTTATGAAGCGTAAATAATAAAAAGATATAAAATAACTTGTAAAGTGCAAAAGCGACATCAATAAAAATCATCAGTTGGGTTTCAATTGAACGGAATGCCTTCTACTACAGCCTATGACGCAGGATTTCCATTACCTGGGCCACAAGGAACAGGAGAAAAACAGTACAGGGCTTGGGGGCTCTGCTGATGTGAAGACCCCGCTCCTCCACAAGCAGCAAAACTGCAGCAATACTCAGTTAGAAATGCTGGGTGTTTTCCCACAGCACTTGCTCAATTCTGCCACTGTACTGAGGACTATAATTACCCACGTCTGCTGGAAGTTACTTTTTCATCTCTGAACATGAAATGTTTGGCACATAGTAGGAAAAATGGAGTTTACTGAATTGAACATTAGGACTAGTCAAATAAAATTTTTAGTTGATTCTATAATGAGTTTTTTGTTGAAGCCCAACAACATTGTGACCTCGACAGCAAGGAGGATCCGCAGCCCGGCCGCTCACTCTACCAGCGCGGCGCATCCGCCCCGGGCTTCTCTCTGCAAGTGGGTCGTTTCCATTTCCCTCAAGCTCCTAACATGCTTTGCTTTTTCACGGAAATTCCACTTTTCATGCATTGTAATCATGGAATGCTATCTGCCATATTCTACTTTCTGAAAGCAACTGCTTTGTGACTGGTATTAAATGACCAACTTCCGTGAATGTGTGATAGGCACCTGAGAAGGATGCGGGGTGCTCACTGTCGGGGGGGTAGCGTGTGTATATCCACCCGCAAGGCCTACCCCACTCACTGATTGTGCTGTCAGATCTTCTACTTCCTAACTAATCTTTTGTCTACTTGGTCTGTCCTGCGCTCAGTGTCATGTACCAAAGTCACCCATACATGGGATTTCGTCTTCTTGCTCCTCCTGTGGTTTTGTTCCATAAAGACTGTTGCAGGGTTATACCGAACAGGCATACTCAGAAGTACTATAGCTTCACTGCACAGTGTGGCTTTTAGAACTAAAGTGCCACTTAAAGCTTTGAGGCTTGAATTCTAATTTGTCTGATATCAGGACCCCTGCCCTCTTTCTTAATATACTTTTGTCCAACCCTTTATTTTTGGCCTCTTGAAAGGACCTTGTTTTTGGTGAATCTCTAGTAGAACTGTATATAGTTGGGTTTTATTTTGGATGCCAAAATGAAAATCTTTTTAATTAGGTAAGTTAACCCCATTTACATTTATTGTCATTTAGTCTAAACTGTATCATAATTTTGTGTAATTGTGTATAATCTATTACATTTGATGTTTGCTGTATTAAAAGATTTGAGATAGCATTTAGGAAAGACTAAAGTTTCCTTACTTACATTGACTTTAATGATAATAAAGTATTCCAGTTCTGCCTTGTTTTGTTCGTATGTTGATAAGTCTGATACTAGTCTAATTATTTTGTCTTTGTACATGTTCTTTTTGCCTATTAGCCTTGAGGATTTTATGACTGTCTTTGAAACAAGCAGACTAAATCTCAGAATTGATTTTTTTAGGTTAATTTTCCCTTGCAAGCACTTTCGATGTACAGATATTCAGGGTTTTATTTGTTTGTTTGTTTTATATTCTGGAAGTTTCCTTGTATTGTAGCTTTGACTATTATGTTACTCTATACATTATTTTGTTTTCTTCTTCAGGGAGTCAAATAATGCAAATAGTATTCCTTCATTGCCTGCCCTCCGTTTTCACTACATTCTCTCTGATCTGTTTTGCTGCTATATGTCATTTGTATTCTCTTGATAGTTTTCTTGTTTTTTCTTTGATACATTTTATTAATTTTCATTTGACTCTGTTCTCCCTTGGCTGCCCTATAATTTATCTTTACTTTTGAGATAATTCTGCCTTTACTTCTACTTATTTCCTGAGTTCAATACTTAGTACTGTTTTTCATTTTCCCTTACTTTTTTTTCAAATTGTTTTTAGTTTTTAAAAATCCTAAAAGGTGGTTATCGTAAATACTTGTAGAGTAAACCGCTTTCTGTTTAGAGTGTAGACATAGTTTTGATTTTTCGTGTTTGCTTTTGTTTCATTTGCTTGGTTGTTTCTGGTATGTTGATTTGCGTGAAAATCAATTTCTGGATTGTCCTCAATAGCTCTAAATAGATTTCATTTCCCCTGTTTGTTTTGTGTTAGTGGAGTATTTTCGGTGCTCTCTTCCGTGAGCCTAGTGAAATGCACATACTACTACCTGGTTCGTTTGGACGCTTGTCTGTTTGATTTGGTGGTTAGGGGAAGGGCTATGAGTCCTGAGAGATCACGGTGGTTCTCTCTTGTTCTATAAAACACAAAATTTAGCCCCTTTCTCTCTTGTTCCCTTCACAGTCCAATTGCCAAAGAACCCCTTTTTCATCCTTTTTACCTTTTTCCCCTCCCTGAAAAGCTACGCATTTGTAAAACTTTCCCATCGAATTGTTGGTCTGGTACTTTAAGTAACACACACTTTAAAATTCTTTTCTGAAGTCTTGCTCTGATTTCCCACTTTCCTTGCTATTGTTTTCAGACTTGAGCTCTCTTTAGCCCTTGGCGGCGGTCTCTCCAAGTCTTCCTCAGGGGCCCTGGCACCAACCCTCCCCTCAGCCCACGCGGGAGCTCCCCTGAGACTGTGCCCGCACCGTGAGCTCTGCCCCACGGCGGACAGCGGTGTGCAGGGATCCCTAGTTATTTTCGATTTCACACCCTCTGTCTTCAAATAATGCAGAAGGTGTACTTTTGCATAGAAACGTAGTAGATGTGAATTTATTTCATGTCGTATGGAGGCTACTTAACGCACTATCCTCTACTGTCTTTAGCTGTCTGGAAGGCCTACAGGCATTTTTTAAAAACATCTTCCACGACTTGGAAAAGAACGTGCACTCAACCAAGCCACCATGCAGCACGCGAGGCGGGCACACCAGATCGCAGGCGGAGTTTGCGTGGCTGCACTCCTGCATGCGCACTGGTTTGGGGCCTGCTCGCTCAGACGGGAGCAACAGCACCGCATGCAAATCTCCTGCCAAAAAGGTCCATCTTCCAGCTTTTACCTGTAACTCAGTTAATTTTAGCTTTATTAAAAAAACTTAAGCCATGCCTTTTTGATACAAACTAGAATTGTTCTATCTTTCAGAATATGTGAATCTCTTACCAAAATGTAGTCAGCTTGTTTTATCTGTAATAATGCTTTTTCATCTTAAAGTGTTATTTCATCTTATATCTAATCAAGCTTATTGTATTTTTTTATTATTTGGTTAATATGTATTTTTCACTTTTTGATTTCGGTCGTTTTCAACTTCTGTTTTGGGCACGGTACCTGTAAACAGCACGTAGCTGGATCCTTTTCCAATATGGTAAAATAGTCTATCCTTGACTAAAAAGTGCAGTACATTTGCGTTTATTGTGATTGATGACAGATTTGGACTTACTTTTATCATCTCATTTTCTCACTTATACTAAGCTTCCTGCTAGAGAGAAATTGCTGGTCCCAGTGCGTCCCTTCACCAGGAAAACCGAGTGTCCAGATGGGAGTCCCCCGGGCTGCCCGACCCAGATCGTTCCTGTGGCTCTGGGCCCATGTTTTCTGAGTTTCGGCCTCATTTTCCTTAGTAACTTGCCAGCTCAGAAAAGCATTTAAAAATTACATTTAACATTAGATTGTGCCTCTTACGTTATATATTTTTAAATCCTGAAGTATGTTTCAAATATTTATTCTGCATAAATGTCAGAAATGGATGTCAAGTGATCTTTTTCTATATAATTTTAATATTTCCTTGGAAAAGCACAGGACAATCAGACTTTTGGTAAAATGCTTTTTGTACAAGTTTCTTCTCTGTTAGCTTCCAGTGGCTCCAGTAAGAAAACAAAGTTACTCTGTGTTCCTTTTAGATGATTTTTAAAACAAATCAGAATAGGAAAATGTTTACATACTGCCATTCTATGCAAATTCTTGGGAATAGGCAGATACAATTGTCACCTCTTTCTAAACATCAATGACTGTCTAAATAAAGATGCAAGATTTTCAATAAACTTATTTTTATTGAGTCTTCGGAGACTAGAAAAGGCAAGGGGGCTGGCAGAGGTAAAGGAAGGTAAAGGGGGATAAATGGTAATAGAAGGAGACTTGACTTGGGGTGGTAAACACAATACAATATACAGATGATTCATATAGAATGGTATGCCTGAAACCTATAAAATTGTATTAACTAATATCACTCCAATAAATTCCATTAAAAAGGCACTGATACTTGTGTTATCTATTAGCTATTGCTACAAAAATAACCTACCCTAAAATTCAGCTATTGCTACAAAAATAATCTGCCTTTCGACCCAGCAATTCCACTGCTGGGATTATACCCTAAGAACCCTGAAAAACCAATTCAAAAGAACCTATGCACTCCAATGTTCATAGCAGCACAATTCACAATAGCCAAGTGCTGGAAGCAACCTAAGTGCCCATCTACAAATGAGTGGATCAAGAAACTATGATACATTTACACAATGGAATTCTATGCAGCAGAGAGGAAGAAGGAGCTTATACCCTTTGCAACAGCATGGATGGAACTGGAGAGCATTATGCTAAGTGAAGTAAGCCAGGCAGTGAGGGACAAATACCATATGATCTCACCTTTAACCAGAACATAATCAACAAAAGCAAAAAGCAAGAAAATCTTAACCAGAGACATTGAAATTAAGAACAGTCTAACAATAGACAGGGGAGAGGGGGGAGGGGACAATGGGGAGATGGGTTTTCAGGAACCACTATAGAGGACACATGGACAGAACCAAGGGTGGGGAGGGAGGCAGGGAAGGGAGGTGGGATTGGAGAGGGACGGGAGGGGAGAGTATGCAGACAACTGTAATTGAACAACAATAAAAAATAAAAAAAATAATAATAATCTGCCCTAAAATTCTACCCAAAAATAATCTACCCTAAAATTATTGCTCACAGGTTATAGGTCAGCTGACTGTTCTTCAGGTCTCAAGTGCATTAACACAAGTATATGAGCTCAGTGCAGCCTGGGCTGGTAGCTCTGTTCACCTCAGCAGGGATCTCATGCATGTTTCAGGGCCAACTGTCTGGTGGCTAGCCTAGAACGGCTAGCCTAGGATATAACGACTTGGCTGTGCTCCACGTGGCTGGTCATCGTTCACGGGGCTAGCCTGTCCTTACTCTCACGGCAATGGCAGGGTTCCAAAAGAGAACAGAAGCAAGCAAGGGCTCCTGAGGCTGAGGAAGGGGACTGGAACACCATTATTTCTGCCATATTCTACTGGCTAAAGCAGATCACAAGGCCAGCCGGATTCAAGATGTGGGGAAATGCATTCCACTTTTTAACAGGGAGAAATGCAAAATCACTTTGCAGAGGACATAAATACAAAAACAGAAGAACTAGGGCCAGTTCTGCAATCAATAAGCCACAATTTGTAAATATGAAATGAAGTTTGCAGTTGCTATTTCATGAGATATTATCTTATTAGTGTCTAAAAATTCTATAGTACCCAAATAAGGTTGTATAAATATTCTTATACCTCCCTTAAAAGGTCATAACTCTCATCTGATTTGAGGGGATTCTCCAATTAGCTGACTTGAGGTTAGGATTTTTTTATATGAGGCTAGAAAAGTAAGCAGCAATAGTTAAGATTCACTGGAAATCTATTAAAGGCTTTTAAATGAGGGAGATATATCATTAATTTTAGGCCCCTGAAGGATCATTTTAGCTACTGTATGGAAAGTAGATCAACATGGACCAGACGAGAGTGAGAAAAAATGTTTAAGTACGTTATAAGTAATAGCCGTAGTTTATGCAAAAGATAGGAAGTATCTTAGGTCGGGGCACTGACAAGAGCCGCGCAGGAGTCGGCAGGCTTGGGCGGTAATCAGCGGGTGGAACCGACTATACTGCTGCATGCGTGGCCCACACGCTTACTATGTGCCGGCTACTCTGGTGAATTAGGGGGATTCAACAGTCCACCTACTCATACAATTTTCAGCTCAATGAGGAATAGAGACATGAATAAAAAAATAACAGGCTCCTCAAAGTATGACTAAAAAATCATTTGCTTTATCCTTAATAGCTTTAATTGCAAATATACCTAATTTGTTCACTTATCTTTTGTCCTACAAGGGGAGTAAAACAGGGCTCACAGATATCTGGTCTTGCCCCTATCTGTCAAGCTATCAGTGCACTTCCTACAGTGTGAATGAAAATGCTCTCGCAGAGCAATTACTTCCTAGTTTGTCATAGTTCCCACTATTCCCTATTGTCCTGCCCCCAACCTGCTCTACTCCCATCAACCCGCAAGGCATTCAAGCTTCAATCTGTGGATTAGAAAAACAGTCTAACTAAAGCTTGAAAATAAATCATGACAATGAAGCAAAGTTAATTTGTTAAAAAAAAAAAGGCAGGCTAAATAGGCATCCTATATTCTGTACCTTAAAATGTCTATATTTTATACATTTCCAGACCACAATAAAGAATTGTCCATCTGGAAACCATATTTTAAGTATATCAACTAAAATGTTTATAAAATATATTAATATGTTATCTGTAATATATTACATTATAAAATCTATTCTCATTTGATAAAAAATGAAATTATTAAGTTGTTTGATGTTTCACATACTTCGTGAAAATATAGGAAAGGTGTAAACAACAAATAAATGATCCCCCATATTAGTAATGAATAAAAAAACCTTGGGGAATGAGCTGTCACAGTAACATCTGATTAGCAGCTGTAACAGCAAGTACATGGTAAGGCCATCCAGAATGCCCACATGATGGAACGCAAAAACTCTTCTGTTCCATTTTGATTTTTGAACAAAGACTCCTGGGAGATTCTGATGAAGTTACGGACCAAAAAGTGTACATACAGAAAAATTTGGCATGTAGCCTAAAAGTTCATAGACGCTCGGTCCAAAAAAGCTACTTCAGATTCACAATCACCTGAAAAGAAGCAAGAGCTTTGGACTAGAATCCATCTGACAGTTGCCTCATCTTTCAAGAGGAAAGGCAAACGAGAAGAACTCTGTTACTTTTCCAGGTCCAGTTTTCAGTGTTTCTATGAGATGCCGCCCAGAAGGGCAATCAGTACAAAGAACCTGCACTGAGAACTGCGTAGTGTCTAAAAACCCAAGGTAACTGAGAGGAATAGAAAGAGGAAGAGGAGGAGGAGGAGGAAGAGGAGGAGGAGGACGAAGAGGAGGAGGAGGAGAGCCCACTGTGTCTCACAAATTTGCCTGGTGCCAATTCTGATTCTACATATAAGCAACTCTGAAGGTGGGGAGCTACCCATTCAATTTGCATTGCCAACCAAATCAGAGCAGTGATAACTTCTTAAACTCACTAATTCCTACATTTATAATTATGGTATCTGATAAATGCTTCTTATGAAAACTAATTTATCTTACCTCTATTTCATGACTTTTTAAATTTGTATTAAATTCATTGGGGTGACATTGGTTAATAGGATCACATAGGTTTCAAGTGTACATTTCCATGACACTAGATCTGTATATTGCACTGTTGCCCACTGCCTAGAGTTAAACCGCCTTCTCTCACCATATAGTCGCCCCCCCTACCCCCGACCCTCTGGCAACCACCACATTGTTATCTCATGATCTTTGAAGAAGTCTGATAACCTTATTTGAAAACCACAGACACCGCTGTCATTTAAAAGTAGTGTGAGTCAGATTGACCTAAATTCAAAGGTCCACTCTACCAATTCGGGCCAGGTTATCTGCACCAGGTAAATAAAGTCCCTGCTTCTGATTTTCCTCGTCTGTAAAAGAAACAGATCATAATAACCTCCTCTCCTTTAAAGAGTTCTTGACAAGATGAATGAAACAATGTAAGCTGAATGATTACACAGTACCTGACAAAGAGCAGCCAATTTTAACAAACAATAATAAAGGAGGGAAAAGGCAAAATGCCAAATATCCAGTTAAATTTTCATCCCTGAAGCTAAACTCTGATGAGGAGACTATTGTCTCTTGTTTCCAAGATAAGGAAGGCATAGCTATGTGTGTTCCCCTAGGAAAGCACTTTATCTGGTGGTAGAATAGTCTTATTTCCTGGAATAGGAACGACACAAAACTATCACACTTCCCTCCGCATGCTATGAATAAAATCTTTCTCTATAGAAAGAAACACACAAAAATTAAACAATCCATGGAAAGATGTCCTCTCCCCCAGTCCTTAAATGGAGAAAGAATAGTAACAGATAGCAACATAGGAGCCTTTTTCATGCCAGTAATTCCAAACTTGGCTATTCATTAGGTTCACAAGACAGTGTTTTTAAAAGTAAATAGTCCTGAGTCTGGAAGACAAAATTCAGAATCACCACCTTTTAGAAAAGGGCATGAGCGTTTTTCAAAGCCTCACAAATTTGGTCAGGTGCACAGCCAGACTTGGGACACTGACTTACGGTTGAGAGTCATTCACTTATACACCACTCCGGATATCTAGGCCTGTTTTACAAAGATTATTTTAGAGGGGGAAGAGACCACAGCCACCCACTAAGGTGAAATCAATGGCCTTATTTTACCAGTGAAGAAATGGAGACCTAGAGAGTTAAAATACTTGCACAAGCCTAGAACTTGAACCCAGCTCCTTCCACTGGCGAATTCTTGCATTGTGTCTTTTTCACACACAAGATTTGAAGGGAAAAAAGCATGGATTTTTCTCTTTAAAATTTCATTACAATATCATTTTAGTTTCTTGTATTGGGGACAAATTAGCTATTCTGCCTTGAATCTATGGAGACAATCATGATTTAGAAAGTTCTCCCTGAAATTCCCCTAGGTCTTGAACGAGAACCATGCTGGCACGCCATGTTCAGCCGCTTTAAAGGAGGGCTCTCCTGCTGGGGGAAGTCTGTTTCTCAGTAAGGTACAAACACACACACACACTTCAACGGCATCTTACATGTTTAAAAAATACTGGTAAAATTGAAGGAATTTTTGTGTTGTTTTGCCATTTTATATAACAGGATGTTCCATAAAAAATTTTGTTGATGTGATAATCACTTCTCTCAGACACTTGATGAAAGCCACAAATAACAAATCTATAATATGTAAACTGAATCTAGGAAATCTGAATAATGTATATGGTTGGTATAACTACAGCATTTTCAATAAACGAAGATTTTTAAATATACTGTGTTTTGTATTAAAAAGTAATTGTTCACTGTCTAGTTAAGCCCTGTCGTACACACTGACTTGATGACATGCCACGCTGTGGCTAAACAAAATATTTTCCTGCGATATTGCTCTCATTCTATAGCAATAGAAAAAAATTTAAAAGAACTTCTGGAACAATCATCCGAAAAGGAAATCTCTGCACATGAGAAAAAAATGTGAATCAAATTACAATAGTAAATGAATTAGGTATCTTCCATAATGCTTTCCATTAAGACCTTAATCACTTGGAGTGTCTTTATCTGTTCTGTTCTACCAGGAGGTGCGCAGCAGTGAGACAGAGCACGGCACTTGGAGTCTTATGACCACTTCAAATACCAGTTCTACCATTTACTTACCAGGTTACCTCTTGGTTGTACCATCTGCAAAACAAGCTACTAGCAGCAACTACTTCCTAAGACTTATGAAGAGTAAATGATAGACTAGGTCCAGAACTACAGTATACACAGCCCATCTATTAACCATTACTACAAGCAAAATGGTCATTTTTTTAAAATCTGGAAACACTAGAAGAAATTATAAGGTGAAATTCATTAGACCTGAATATCCAATGTGAAACATCTATATGTCAATAAATTCATTAAAACTGAAGGTAAGCAACAAACTAAATATACTTGACATGATAACTGAATAATCAGTAATCTTAATTAAATTATATAAGAATATGCCCTGGCTGGTATGGCTCAGTGAATTGAGTGCCAGCCATTAAGTGCAAACCAAAGGGTCCCTGGTTTGATTCCCATTCAGGGCACATGCCTGGGTTGCAGGCCAGGTCCCCAGCTGGGTGTGCATTGAGAGGCAACCACATATTGATGTTTCTCTCCCTCTCTTTCTCCCTCCCTTTCCCTCTCTCTAAAAATAAATAAAATCTTTTAAAAAAATTATATAAGAATCTCAATAAACTGGCAAGCACATAAACAGGAAACAAAGAAAATGAAGTACAGATGTCTATCAGAAGTAAAAAAATATAGAACCTCAGAAGAGATCAAAGAATTATATATTAAAACAACAGAATACAAATCTCCCCCTATCTAACTATCAAATATTTTCATAATAATACTGCTCAGTGAAACCAGTCCCCTCATATACTCTTGAAATAAATATAAATTAAAGAACATTCTGGAAAGAAATTTTGCGATATGTTTCAAGAGCCTTAAATAATGTTCCAGTTCTTGATCTCATTATTCCACTGTCGGGACTATATTGTGGAGATATAATCTGAAACAGTACAATGGAAGATTCTTCAGCCATTAAAATTGTGTTTTAGAAGGCCATTCAAAAATGAAGGCAGTATAACTCTAATTTAAATACAGAAAGAGATTTAGAGAGAGACAGAGATGAAAGGAGAATATAAAAATGCTAGTATGGAGGTGGTTGAATTCCTTCTACCTCTGCTGTCTCTACCATAAACATGGATTATTTTCACTAATAAAAAATATTTTGTGTTCTATTTCTAGACCAGTACATATATATGAAATGAAATTCAATACATTTGACAGTTGATACCTCTGTAAAAATATATATGCATTTCAGTTTCTAATTTCCTTGTTCTCACTGTTTTATGACAATAGTTAAGAGTTCAACTCTGTGCCCCATTGTTCTGGCATATCTTCACAGAGCCAGGCACAGTGTCAGAAGCCTTACTCACTGGGGAGGGGGGTGAAGACTAACCCCTTCGTCTCAGTGCGCCCCAAGCCTTACTCCTAGGGAAGGCGTCTGCAGGAACCGTCTCCCTGGCAGAACGATGAAGGCCTGCTTCACAGACTGCGGTCTCCCTGCTCTTCTGATCTGTTCCGGTTCACTGACTACCAAGCAATCCCAAGGCTGAAGCCAAGCCCTGATTCCATCAACAACTTCGAGCATGATTCATAAATGAGTGAAACCTTGTCCAAACTCCTCACCCTGGCACTTGAACCCTGTCCCAGGCCCCAGATGCTACCCTTTGGAAACAAACAGCAGCCAGATCAAGACCTATTGTTTCTGGCCTGCTCTCCTACCACCTCTCCCCAAGAGGAAAATTCCATGATTCTGATATCCAAGTCAACGCCGAGTTTTCAGTCTCATGGCATAATGGAGTGGTTCTGGACTTTACCAAGTTGAAAATTTAACCTCAAAATCCTTAACTCAGGGGAGAAAAATTAAGTTGCATTGATAGCCCCAAAAGCAGTAATAGTAATGACATTTATAAGTTGTATATTTCTTCATTCTTACTTAAAATTATGCTGTTGTATTTTAAAATAGATATTTTAAAGCAAGCAAAGGAATCTTTTATAAATATGGAATGAGTAACTTTCTGAAAACTTCATTAGTTATGTTTAGTAATGACATAAAAATTTTCACAGACTTCACTGTAGTAAATTAAAGTCAAATACATTAAGAAGTGTAACTTTTGTCCTGGCTACTGATCATATGTTATTAGAAAAGATAAAGGAAAAACAAAGCCCATCTTCCCGTCATTACTGTGAACCGGCTCACCCTGCAAAGTACTCATGCAGAACAAGTGTCAATCAACTCTTGCATGGTCTTATCTTATTTTCTTCTTAGGGAACGTGAACTGGCTCAACCTCCCTGAAGCACCTGGTGAAAATCATTCTGGTTTCCAGTTGCTTTCATGTTTCACTTACTCTCCGATTACCAAAAGCAAATTAGGCACCTATACTGACATAAATTCTCTGATATCCAGATCTTTAACAGCTATTAATTCATATTCATTGCTCTTTTTCTTCATCTAACACTTCCTGTCTCACACTGAAGAGGTGTTTGTTCACCCTAGGTGTATTTGGTTGTCAATCAACAGGTTCAGTTTTGAAAGCTTCTGGAACCTTCTTATTTTCTCTCTGTACTAGGTGTATCATTCAGGGGCTGCTACCAGGGGGGAATAGCACTACCTTCCTTTACAGGAAGAGCATTAAAAAGGGTGAATGATTTCAGTAATTTTGTGGAAAACTATAAAAATAGAGCAATTAAACAATTACTGGTATCCAAAAGCCTTTCAATAGAAATATGACGTAGTGCATGTTTGAAAATGATAGAGCCCTGCATACAGGTTTTCAGATCTCCCTGGTCTCCTGTGCTCCGTGCTCGGAAGATTTTCTGACCATTTCCTGTCTCTGTAACCTGTCGTGTTTTGAAAGTGAGCTTCTTCACTCCAACAAGTAGTTAATTCATGTTCCTAAATATTTCATTTTCAAAAAAATATGCAGTGATTTTCTCTCATAGAATTTGCCATTAATCATGTAATATTGAACAAACATTCCAGGAAACATAAAATAATGAAGCAAATGTTTTCCATAACAATTTTTTAAAAAACTAGAAAATACAATGAATCACTAAAAGGCAAAAATTATGATGTTCTCATGTATTTAATCCTATTCTCACCTTTCATTTCAACAATTTAAATCATTAAAAACATGGACACAAGAGTGGAGATTAAATTAGGGGAGAGTCAATACATTGGTATTCCCACAGAAATAATTTTTATATATTTGTTTTTGACTGAAAACAACTTAGATGGTCAAAAATTAAGAGATATTTGTGAAATACAGAATTTTACCCCAAGGTAGGATTTAGCCGAAAATGTGAGTTTGTGGCTGAAGCTGTCAGTGGAACGTGAAAGCCAAGGGCCAGCCGTGGGGTGATTGTCAGTGATACAATAGGTTTCAGAGTAGTAATAGCAATAAAGATCACGAGGTTGTGATTTAATCCCAGCTCTACCACTTACTAGCCAGGTAATCTTGGGCAGGTTGTTAAACCTTCCAAAGCTCAGTTTTACCATCTATAAAATGGGAAAATAGTAACAGGTTAGTCCCCAGGGAGTTCTCGTAAAGAATAAATTGAATACACATGAAGTAGCTGTCACACTGTCTGAACGTTAGAGCTACTATAAAAAGTGGCACACAGGGGCAAACTGGTTAGAAAACAGGCTCCAAAAGAAATGTCACCAAGGTCCATGGCAGTGTTCGCAAGGGAGGCCCCGAGTCCACACCGCCTGCTTCACTTTAGCCCCCGCTTCACTTTTGCAGCCAACTAGACTATCAGCCGGAAAGTATGATGGATTGGATTTGCCCGAAAACAGCATAATTTGTAATCTAATTTGTATTAACCTGAAAAACATTATCATGACATGCAGATATCAGCAGTATTTTGGAAGAGGTTATCACAAAGTGTGTAAATGTTTGATGAACAGACTAAGTGTGTAAGCTAACATTTCAAATGAAAGGCGCAAGTTACTTTCTCATCACGTAACACATCCACATCCACTTTGTCACGCTGATTGACACCGTTTCCTTATCTTGTGTGTTTTTCCTGATAATTAAAGGAACAACTGTACATTCTGTTCATTGTATAACATATATTATCTTCCTGTTGACGTCAGGCATACCACAAAGTCAAAATGTCAAAAAGTAAAAATGATGCCTAATAAACATCCTAAACTCTTTAATAATTACTATGACCTTAATTTTATCAACAAAGCATGAAATGGCCTTCCCTTCCTTTCTCATCTGAGAAAGAGTACATCGAATTCCACCTGTCAACGAAGGGGGGAACCAAGTTTCTACTAGTTGTAATCTCTTGGCCTGAGAAAAGTATGGGTGATGTTTTACCAATTCAAATGCAGAGCCAGTGTAATAAATAATTAAAATGTTTCAAAAGCCCTGGCTGGTGTAGCTCAGTGGACTGAGCGCGGGCTACGAACCAAAGGGTCTCCAGTTCAATTCCCAGTCAGGGCACATGCCTGGGTTGCGGGCCAGGTCCCCAGAGGGGGCCACGTGAGAGGCAACCACACATTGATGTTTCCCTCCCTCTCTCCCTCCCTTCCCTTCTGTCTAAAAATAAATAAAATCTAAAAAAAAAGTTTCAAAGTATTATTTGTACTAAGCATCTTAAAGCTCTAACTTTTGAGCTCCTAGCTTTAAAATAACAAAAATACAGTACACTCCATATAATAGAATTGCAGACAGCCTAATGTTTCACTGACATCTTTCAAAAACAAAAGGAAATATTAAATTTAAGTAGGACTGTAGTATGAGGATGTTATTTACAGCAAAGATTTTAGTTAAAAGAATAGGCACAAATTTTGAGAGTAAATAGAATTCCATCTATAATATTTTCAAATGAACTTTATATCTTAAAAAAATAGAAAGCAAGAAAAATAATCCAATTTTCATAGTCTTGAAAGACTATTTTCATAGTCACATCACCAATATTTCATTCCAGTAAAATCTGTATAAACCACAATTATATCTTAATTAGGTATGAATATGGTCTTTTCAGTTAAAACACATAAATAAGAAAGGAATAAAATAAGGAAGAGGGTTAATAGCAAAATGCCTGTGTGGTCAGATATGGTTGAAAATTAGGTTATAACAAACTTTATCGTTATAACAGTATCAGATAGAGTCGGCAAGCAAATTAATATATGAGTTAGACTGACAAAGTGACTTGACTGCCAAATTTTGTGTAATAAAATTCCCAGCATTTCAAAGCAAAATAAAATCCATTTCATATGTAGTTAAATCAAAGTTACCATAGAATTTTGTTAAAATATAACTATTTAACCCCAAATCAGGAGAGACCTTGGTGTGGACTCACAAAAGAGAACATTTTTATAGTTTACAAGACAAAATTGTATGGGATTACGATGCTAAACATGAAATTAGTTTTTACTGACCCTGTATTTTGAAGTTATTGCAAATGTAAAAGCATTCATATCACATACAAAAAGCATTATTAAATGGCAGAATCAACATAAATCACATCACTCTACAGAGAGCATCAAACTGAAATGCTTGCACAGAGTAGGCATCCTTGCCTGACATGCCTACATGAGAATAATTTACTTAGGAACACAGTCTTGGTACACAGAAGATATTTGATAAGTAAGTAGGATTAATGAATTGATACACATGTCTCATCCTGGCCTTAAGTAAGCTACTGAATTTCTTCTGGGCTTCTACCCCCTCATCTGTAAAAAGTCAGTGTTTTGAAAATGCCTAACACTCAGTGATAAATGTTAGCTTCAGTATGATTAATGGAGTGGATTAGATAATTTTCAAGATCATTACATTAAAATTTTATGTGTTCACTGAACAAATAAATATTGAGTGCCTACTATATGACAGAAATTTTGATTCTGAGTAGATAACCCAATACCACAACTTTCAAAAAACAAAATATTTATTACTTCTTTTTATCCATCCCCCCATAATAATCACCTTTCCTGAAGGATGGGGCACACATGACTACGGAAAGACACAAACATGTAATAATTGGTAAAAGCCTTAAATCAAGTGCAAATCTCTAAATCACATGATGCTGGGAGGTTTTGCACCCCCCCCCCAAAAAAAAGAATTTTAAAAACTGAATTTTGACCGTGGGAAACTAGTAATTTTCTCTGAAATTGAGAGGAGTAAGAGAAACATGGCTTAGAACGGGGTCCCCAGTCCCTTCCAGACATGTCCCTATAAACTTAAACTGACGAACGCATGGAGGGGAACATTTGGGTCCAACAGTAAAATCAAAAGGAGAGCAGTGCTGGTAAATGCACCTGCTAGGCTGGGGACTGCCTGCTTGCTGCCAGCAGTCTCCTTAGGCTGGCTCGCCGTAACTGCTGCGGCGGCAGTTCTCGCCACAGGCATCGAGGCTCCAGAGACACCCCGGGCCTTGCTCCCAGGCAACAACCTGCCTTGACTTGCTGGGAGCAGAGTGCCCAAGGCCCAGTGGCAGACACCAGGACAAAAAGAAGTCCCCAGAGCATCTCTACAGAAATTTCTATGACAATGTCGTAGAGAATATATCTAAGAGGAAGCAATGTTGACTCCATTTCAGGAATTTTAGACCACATTTCATCACAGATGATCTGGGTTTGACATCAGCTAATGATGAGGAGCACCACAGGTATCCAATTTGAAGAAAAGTAAACATCAGCTGTTCATTGACTAACTTTCCTGTCTGTGTTGAATTAGTTTTAAATATGAAACATTTTCCTTACTTAAGGGACTGGATTCATAGACAGCAAAAAGCAATTAAATATTCACATTTTTTTTCATTCAAAGGGGCTTCAATAAATGTTGAAAACACATCCTTTGTGGAGGAAGGCTTTTGAATGTGCTGTAATCTTACTTTTTAAAAATCTACATCTTCACTGATTTTGTTTTAATTCACTAAAAGAAAGCTTGGTTGAAATAGCTTAATGATCTTAATTCATATCATACCAGAATACTTTTTATCCTCTTACTTCAAGGGGTTTTGATTTATATTCTCAGAGAAAATCTCTAAGAATTATGTACTTTCTTATTAAGACAAGCATTCAGACATTGTAGCTTCCTTCACTTGCTTATTTTGTAGCAAAAATTAATTTTCAATATGCAGCTGCATTCCTTTCATTCCAACACAGAAAGAATACGGATTGTGTGTAACTGAGCTATCTTGGAAGATCAGCTAGCTGAACACCTTTATAATGAATACTTCCTTGGCCCTTTAGCAAAGAATCCAACTCGCACAAATTCAGTGCAAAGGGGCCTTACAGCAGTAATCAAACTAATTTTTTCTAAATAAGTATTGTATGCCAAACATTGCAACAAATCCAGACAACACAAACATGAATAAGCTACAAATGATGTTAGTTTCTTAAAGGCAACACCCTGAATAGCCAAACAATTCTGGGGAAAAGACATACAGCTACAGTTTTGGTTTTTTTTTAAGTGTGGTAGAGGCATAAAGACAGACATATAGACCAATGGGACAGAATAAAGAGCTTAGAAATAAACCCTCACATGTGTGGCCATTGTACTCCCACAAAGGTTCCAAGACCACTCAGTGGAGAAAAGACAGCCCCTTCAGCAGATGGTGTTGGGAAAACTGGATATCCACATTTGAAAAACGTTGAAGTTGGCGCCTTGCCTTACACAAAATAAACTCAAAATGGATAAAGACCTAAATTTAAGACTTAAACTAAAATTCCTAGAAGAAAACATAAGGGAAAAGCTCCATGACATTGGATTTGGCAATGAGTTCTTAGATATGATACCAAAAGCACAGGTAACACTAGCAAACATAAACAAATGGGACTATACCAAACTTGACAAACTCCTACACGGTAAAGGACACAACCAACAGAATGGAAAGGCAAACTACGGAATGGGGTAAAATATCTGCAAGTTACACAGCTGGTAAGGGTTTTGTGTGCTGAATATATAAAGAACTCCCACATAGCACCAACAAAAAAACAAATGACCTAATGTAAAAATGAACAAAGAACCCAAATAGACATTTCTCCAAAGATGATATACAAATGTACACTAAGCACATGACAAGATGTTTAGCATCACTAATCTTTAGGGAAATGCAAATCAAAACTGCAAGAAGATACCACCTCACATCCACTAGGATGCTACTATTTCTTTTTAAATAGAGAATCACAAGTGTTGGAGAGGACATGGAGAAACTAGAACCCCAGTACACTGTTGGTAGGAATATAAAATGGTACAGCTACTATAGAAAACAGCCTGGCAATTCTTCTAAAATTATAAATAGAACTACCATAATATCCAGCAATCCCACTTCTAGATACACTGAAAAGAATTAAAAGCGGGATCTCAAGAGATATTTGCGCACCCACGTTAGCACTACTCACAACAGCCGAGAGGTGAAAGCAACCCAAGCGCCACAGGCGGATGAATGGATAAACAGAATGTGGTCTACACATAACAACAGAATATCACTTAGCTCCTAAAAGGAAAGGAAAGACTACAACGTGGTGGAAACTTAAGGACACTGTGCAAAGTGACAGAAGCCAGTCACAAAGAGACAATATGATTCCATTTGCATGAGGAAACTCAACAGGTCGAACTCGTGGAAACGGAAAGTGGAGCGGTGGCCACAGAGGCCGGGGAGTGGGGGAAATGGGCAGTTGTTTAATGAACACAGAGTTTGGTTTTGCAAAATAAAAAGCTGTCGTGATCTGTTGCAGAACAATGTAAGTATACTGAATACTACTTAACTGTACACTTAAAAATGATCAAGGTGGTAAATCGTATGTTACGTATTCCCTTTTCTGAAAAATTTTTAATTTTATTTTTCCATGATAGTTTACATTCAATATTATTTTATATTAATTCTAGGAGTACATACTGGTTAGACAACCATACATTTATACAGTACACCCCCGATATTTCAAGTACCCACACTATTATTGGCTATATTCTCTACGCTGTACTTTACATTCCCATGACTAGTTCTTTTTTTTTCCCCTCCCCACTGAAAACTCTCCATGTGATGTCCATTTCTTTTTTTTTTAATTTTTTGTTTAATTACAGTTATTTGCATCCTCTCCCCTCCCCTCCTTCCTTCCCCTCCCGTCCCACCTCCCCCCCCAGCCTCCCTCCTCCCTCTTAGTTCTGTCCATGTGTCCTCTACAGTGATTCCTGAAAACTCTTCTCCCCATTGTCCCCTCCCCCCTCCCCCCTGGCTATTGTTAGACTGTTCTTAATTTCAGTGTCTCTGGTTATGTTTTGCTTGCTTTCTGCTTTTGTTTTGGTTATGATCCGGTTAAAGGTGAGATCATATGGTATTTGTCCCTCACTGCTTGGCTTACAGTTCTTAACTACCAGTTAGTAGTTCTTAATCCCTTTATCTCACAATTTCTTAAAGGCAATAAGGTATAGGTAATACATAACATGAATGAGGTTACAACGTCAGGATTCATGTGCCTGAAGTATGGATAAGATTTAGTAAAGCAGAGAGGGAGTGAAAAGACCAGGTAGATGATCCAACCTACACAAAAATATTTGAAGTAGAAAAGCAAAATAGGCAAATAAGAAGAGAGTGGAAAGATAAAACTAGCAAAGTAGACTGAGGATCATTTGGTAAGGTGGTCAGCACTGAAGGAAGAATCTCTAAAATGACCAAAAAACAAAACAAAACAAAACAAAACAATAAAAAAGAAAAAACACCTCAGGTCAGACAGACCATAGAAGTGAGAGAATGTCATCAGGAACACCTGTTACAAGATTGCCTCTAGCTGACCCGGAAGTCCAGCTTAAGGCAATCATAAATGAAGACATCCTACTAAAACTTTTAAAGCCAGTATGGACTTCCATTTGCATTGCATGCAATTGAAATTTCTTCACTTCAAACTTCTCAGAAGCAGAGATTATTTCATAGCCTTCAGCTTTATGCTCACAGAAAGCATTTATAAGTAGTTGGGTAACCAATGATCACCTTCTATTGCTGAATGTTTACATAAGGCTGTTCTAAACACCTGAAACTGCTAATAAAATATATCTTAAATATAACAAAAAACAGCAGATTCATCAGTTTTTTAATAAAAGACAATGGAGAAATTTCTACATTTCCCATCCAAAAAGTAAGGTTAATAATTTCATATACTTGTGCTTATTTCAAAAAATAGAATTTCAAAATTTTAACTTCAAATACTCAAAGCCATCATTAAATAGGTGATATTAATAGAGACTTTTAGTACCATATTGCTCCTGAATTTTTAAAAAAGTATTGGAAAAAATGTTATACTTTTAGAAGGTATTTAAACTACTGTAAAGACTTGAGGGCTTTGTCTACAAATATTTACATTAAATTATCGTTTTTGAATTCCCAAACCATATTCTAGAACTTTGCCTTCAAAGCTATTAGAGGTCAGAAGATTTTTTAAACTGCCCTTGTGAGGTCACGGGGGCTGCCAAGAGGCCGGTAAGAGAAAGCAGACCTCACCGCCTGGAGGTCAATTACCCAGCCCCTGAGCACTAGCTTGCAGAGAGCCACAGCTTAAAGTCATTACAAAGATAGCATTAAGACAATTAAACAAATTACTTGGAATCAAGAGTACTTAAAATCTATTCCTAAACTGAAAATAAAAAAAAAAGAAAAGGTACCAGAGGACAACCTCAGAAATTGAGGGAAATTACAGAAAAGTGTTACAACATGAGTAAGCATTCATTTGTTTGCTCCTGCAATTTAAAATTTTTCAAGCATTCTAAAATCAAACCTTAGGGTATTTCAGCAATGTATACTAAGTAAATAAGCCCTTCAGGTATTTCAGCAATACAAAGCAGTCAAAATAACTTTATATATAGGTAGTAAACTAAGTTGTTTAAAAATTTTTGACTATTCAATATCCTTACTGAAGCAATTAGTCCTTTTCTGTATTTGTACACCTTGTATTGTTTTTTAATTAATACTTATTTTCATTGTATTTGTCCATTATCACTTATCCACCTTTTATTATTTTTTTAAATAGTGAAGTGTGAAAGATCCTGTTCTCAAGCATAAAATTATAACTAAATAATATAACAAATTATTATAGTCTGAAGTCCAAAAATTCCTAAAGAAGAGTCTGAGGAAAAAAACTATTGATTTTTTTTCCAGAACAAAAATCTAGGGATGCAAAGTGGGGGATGGGGTGGGAGCTGGGAATCATAGATTTTCTTCCCTCTTAGTAAAGGTTTTAAAAATAAGATAGATGTAAGTACTTCATACATCAAGAAACATACATTAGCAAAATATGAACAATCATGAAGGTGTAAAATGTTTACATATAAAATTATGAAGTCAATGTAGAGCCTAAAAATAGCAGAAGGGATTAACAACAGTTCCAAGTTCCAAATATGTTCATATTTTACTATATGGAGACTAACAGCTTACTCTGCAAAGGATGTACACATTGGTGTATTTAATCTTCACAATTGGCACAGGGTACTTCATGAGGGCAGAATGCACAGTAGTGAAGGGCCAGGTCTCAGGGTCAGATAGTCCCTGGGAATGAATTCCAGCTCTATATTTACTGGTTGTGTGCTCGATCATGGCAAGCTACTCAACTTCCCTAAGCCTTAGTTTCCTCATCTGTAAGCCGTAGCCAAGAATGCCTAACTCACATTTACTAAAAGAATTAAATAAAGTAATGCTTATGCAGCATTTATCCTATTACCTCTCGCCAAAAAGAAAACCAATCATCATTATTTAAAGAAGAATGTCTGAAACTCATAGTAAACAAGAGTCTACTTGAGAACTCAGGTTATTCAGCTGCTCAGCTAAGGTTATTCACTGCCCCACAATTGTTCATCAAGAGCGTACATGGGACCCCTTCCAGCACTGACACGGGAAATCCCCAACGCTAAATTATGTTAAACTTGGTATCATCTCAGTTCTAGAGAAAAAGCTTCCAGAGTAGGGGCAGAATCCAATGCAAGTCTTTCAATATTGCTGGAGCAATGATCAATTACTGTGCTAACAAAGGACAATTTTTGCATGAAAAATATCAGTTCCACAAATAATGCAAAAGCCTCGCTGGAACAAAAAAAATCTTCATTTACTCTCACACACTCAAGAAAAGTTGAATTAAATGATGAAACATCAAATCATTTCTTTTTCTTCCCAATTCTCTATTGTCTAAATTACAACAAAACAAGCACAGGGGCTGAGGAGCAATAAAAGCTAAGGACCCTATTAATCCAAAGCATGCACTGATAACCTGAAGTTGACAGCTTCTATTATGGCAGTAATTCCATAATCATCACACAGCAAATAGCATAACCAAGTAAAGATGTTCTCGATCACAAGTGGTAAAACTGCAACTCTCTTTTTTTTTTTTGGTTGAAACATTTCAAAAAATCTTGACTATAAATAGAGAGAGGGGGAAGTCAATATACTGAGAGCAAGACGCTCTGCAGACGCAGAGATGACAACTGGTGTGTGACTGGGATGGCCCCCGAGAGCCAAACGCCTCTTCTTCAAGACTGCGTTCCAAGTTTAGTGGAAGAAAATTACAAAAACAAGCCCAAATACGGCATTAAGTTCACACTGCAGGAACCCATGTAACATGGGTTGAAATTTTATCCAACAGTTCAAAAGAAAAATTTTGTTAAGATTGGTCATAATTTACAAAAATAGAATTTTATAAGGCTGTTTAGGACAATTCAATAAATTTCCTTAAAATCTAAATTTCTCTACAACTTCTTTCATTATTAATATAACTTTTTAAACATATAGACTACATACATCTTCAATTCTATTATCCATAAAACATGCTAATATCGCCTTGAAAGTAATACTAATGATTTACTCAATATGAAAGGTATTTGTAACGTTCACACAAATATTGACCAGACCTTATAGCAGAAAGTGTTCCACTGTTCTTTATAAGCACTCATGCTCACACTTTCAGAGAAAATAAAGGCCAAGCATATATGAAACATAAACTATTTTATAAAAACTAATTTAAAAAAATGTTTTCATGATCTCAACGCAAATAAATTTAAATGTTACTAATCAGGAAAAGTATTCATACTTAGAAACACAGCCACATTTTACACTGTAATGAGTAAGAGTATTTCAAACCCAAGAAGGTGTTTTGAACCTATACAATATAGATGGGACACACCTGTAACTTCAGTCAAATTTAAAAGAAAACTATTACCACATAGCCCACTTATGAAGCTGAATATTGAAGATATGTGCTATCTGAATAGTATAAATTTAGACAGAAGTAACTCAGATTAAAGAGCTGGCCATATATAGTTAAAAGTCTACATTTGATCATTTAAGAGGGGCCTCAAAGGAAAAAAGGAAAGGGTACTTCAGCATATGATCTGGAAGAAATTTTAGCATCACAGGAAAAATTTGACTTTCTTCTGGTACTTAGTAATATAAACGAAAGAGGTTTGAAGGGGAAAAAAGTGTAAAATTGTTTTCATACAATATATGAATAATGATTCTAGACTTTAAAAGAAAGGCTATGGAGGTTTTATCTTTTATAGAATGAAAAGAGTAAAATGAAATTCACAAGTTGTCTAGCACACAGCAAAATAAATCATCATATCTCCTTTATATGTATGGGCAAGATAGTAAGACTTTAGACAAATCACAACTTCTTTATTTAAAATAATAGGTTTATAGAAATTTAAGATACAGTCTTTGATTTTTTAGCTCTAACATTTCACTTTTAAATGACTCCATGAAGACTCATGCTACTATGTAAATAAGCAATGCTAACAAGAAATTAGAGCTAAGGAAGAAATTAAAGGCAGCATTCAATCCATCATGTCTATTCCACCAAACTTGGAATCCCTGAGATGAAATATATTTCTAAACAAATTAGAGTGACTAACTGAACATAAACACTCAGCTTCTTATGCAATACTTTAGATTACTAAATTAAATACATTTGCATAAATTCAAACATTTTCATGTTCCAAGAATATTTTCACTCTGCTTCTTTTCATGGCATTAAGGATTGGCTTTTGTCTTTTCTCTGCTCAGCAAGGCCCTTCCCTCAGATACAACACTTAAAGCTATGCTTAGCCTCCAACATTGAAAAAAAGGGATACTTCTCGTCCCCTTCCAAGGAAATATAATCCCATTAGTCTCCCCATGCCCAAAACCAGTGACAGTGGGGAGCCCTCTTTTCTACCAAATAAGGAAGTAAATTATCATCTTAATATGTAGCTAAAACCAATCAATCTTCAAAAATACCATAATTAAATTTAAACCATGAACGTTGAGCAATGTGTCAATCATTTTTTGAAGGTTCTGAAAAATTCTGTTTTCCCAAGTGTTCACAAAGAAGCATTTTCAAGTTGCTCTAAAAAAACAAAATTTCATGAATTCCAGTGCAACGCTAAAAAGTTTTCTTTAGATTAAAAAAATTAAAAGTAACAAAACAGATAGCCAAAGCTAGAGAGGCAGGAAAGGAGACTAAACTAAGGCCACTTCAGCTGTGAATTCAGATGGCATTGAACCAAGACCCTCAGATATAGGAATAAAGGGAAGAGGAAGACTCAAAATTAATACACCAGAGGCATCAAGAATTGGAGCGTTGTTCCCAGATTTCCAGTTTAGTGTTTGTGTATCTGGAGATGTCACTAACAGGGATCTCACTTACAGATAATTACATAAAAGAACTACCCTCACGGGATTGATCAGGAGTTCAAACTCAGACCTACGGAGTTTGATGTATCTAGAGAACACACAAAAACACTGCAGTCTTCTCCCTAGGGTCGAGACTTAAGGCGAGAGACCTGCTATATATTTGGAGGCATGCTTGTGAAAGGGGTATCTATGCAGAGAAAAGACAACCAAGCTAGAGTGAGAGACAAAGTAGTCACTCAGCACCTAGAGAAAATAGATATTTAAGAGCCAGTATAAGACCCTAGAGAAGGGGAAGTCATAGAAATAAGATGAAGAGAAGTACGATAATATAAGTGAAAAATGTCATTCATTTAACTAATATTTATTGTGCTCAATATGTGGCACCGCCGGATACAGGGCGTATGCCAGGGCCTGAAACAAGCATTTATGAGATTTGGCAAATCAGCGGTCATTAGTGACATGATAAAAGCAATTCCAGCTGCACACAATGAGGCAAACCGTGAACGGTGGTCTGGACCACAGACAACTTCTCTCTAGAGGGAGAGCTGGAGCAGCGGGCAGCAGTGAGAGGTTGACATCGGACAGGGAAGAGTTCTGAAAGGGAAAGAACTGGCAAAGAAGGAGTTAGCAGAGAAGAAAACGAGAGGGAGAGGAGACAGAAAATGACTGAATAAATCCATTGTTTTAGACAGGGAGAAGCCTTACAGTGAGAAAGAAGGGAAGCAGGACAAATATGTGGGAATATAGGTGGCTACTGGTTGAGGCATAAAGCTGGTGGACATCTCTCATGACCTGCACCTTCTGGATCGGAGAAAAGACATGGCTGTCCTCTGAAAAGCTACAAATGTTGGTGGAGAGAGCGCAAGAAGATGCGGAATGACACAGGCCCTCTTGGGGACGGCAGAAAGAGGTGACTGGAGACAAATACAGCTTTGCAAGAGAAGAACTGGAAAACATGAGGCTTCTGTGATAGAAACGCTGAATTCCATCTTGAAGGCAATGGAATTGTTGAAAGATTTTAAGTAGGAAACAGTATGAACAGATTTGTTTTGAACTATGTACTACATTCTTATATTAGTTTTAATAAATAAAAATAACTAAATATACATTTATTTTTCTGAATTAATCCACACTATATTCATAAACCTTAAAATTCTATAAATTATTGTACTGAAGCATATCATTTGTAAAATAGAAACCAAATCACCATACACCACTAAGCTATTAAAATACTTTTATGTGTAATATAAAATATAAAACAAAAACTAAACTACATGGCTCAGAAATAGTAGCTAACAAACATTTCCTTCCTATGGAATTCAGGCCATCCTAATACTCAGAATGACTTCACAATCCTCTACCTCTACTCTTCCCTGCCAAAATCCTCTAAATGGTACCTCGGTGGTGATTTTTTAATAATCGAAGGTGTTTTATGACATCCTCCCACCTGCCACCACTACTTCCCCTGCCGTGAAGAGATGCAAAGTGGGAGGCAGGGTGAAATGCAGTCCGAGTTGTACCCGGTCAGGCTCTTCTAGAGACTGGATTCCAGTCATTATCATGGGGGCACTCACGCCACTTCCGCCGTTTCTTCACAATAGCGCTATTTCAACACATATTCCTTGAATTCTGCCTACACAAAATGTTGATACCTGAGGACAAAGCCTGACCTACCATCTTGTTTCCATTTCTTTTGTTTTTCTAAATACCAATTTGGTATCAACTAAAATCTGCATTAATTAAAGGAACAATTTAAATCTACAACAACTCATGCAGATTTGAATCTACCTTCCATTGCCTTTAACCTCATTACCATACACTACCTACTCATGTGTCGAATCTCATTCTTCCTGAAACCACACAATACTGTGTAGTCATTAAATAAATAGAACTTCTAATGGGCAAGTATAAAATATCTGCCAACATTAAAAGATGCTGTATGATTATTTAGCTTTGGTTTCAGGAATGCACTACAGAGCAACTCTGAAATGTGTAGATGAATCAAAAAGATATCTGCCTCTTTCATTTGTATAATTAACACTATTTCTGAAATAAGTTTGAGTCTGGTTCTCATCACAAATGATTCAAGTAAATAAAACACAGCCACATTGTCGCCTAGAACTTGAGAAAAATCATATCATAAAATGTTTATCCACAGGAAAAGTCCATTTTAAAATACATTATGTCAAAATGAAACATTAAAGGAAAATACACAACCCAAATTAGAAACCAAATAGCAATTGCAAAATAAATACCAAGTGCTACTAATTTCTTCACCTTTCAGCTTGAACAGCCTGAAGATCTTAGAGAGCTTTCAGTGGGAAGGAACACCTCGCACTGCTGCTCGCCACTCCGCACTGCCACAGACAGGGGCCCTGCCGTCCCGCAGGACTTACTGTGGGGTGAGCAGCAGCTGACATCCTCCGGAGGCAGACCCAGCCTGGGGAGCTATGGAGAAGCTGCATTTCTATTAAACACAAAACTCTGTAACTGAAAATCTTTTATTTAAAAAAATGTTTCTACGTTTTTATTAAATTTGAGATCTTCCAACTCATCTGGCTTTTTTTTTTTTTTAAGGCTTTTCAGTCAAGATTTGGTGCTAGTACGAGACAGGTACTATATGGCACACTGTAACACCATGGGAAGTTAGCAACTACTATTACTATTTTGACAAAAATATATTGTTTCCTTCCAACCAAAGTTTAGTAAGCAGCAAATACAAACTGTTCGCCTACCTGGATGAAAGTCAGCCTCGTGGTGATCCCATTCCCTTCAAAAAACAGGGGCTGGGGCAGCCTTTGATTAGTCCTGGGCATCAGTAAGTGCCCCGCGGAAACTGTGAACAGCCTAAGCCAGTTCTGCCCACGTCATTATGTATCATTCCTAAATGTCTCTTTTGGAAAACAGATTAGCAACCAGCACAGTTTTTCAATCAGCGTGTGTTTCTTGGGGAGCTTTTTCTGCTCAGTGCTGTAATAAAGAACAGGGATGCCAAAAACCATGATTCTGTATCTACACCCCGAAAGTCTGCGGTCTCCTCTGCTGAGATGTGCTGTGTGAGTTCAGGGACCGACTCTTTACTTTGGTACTGGAAAAGGGTAGGATAAAAAGGGTTGATGCTGACCCTTTACTTTGGTAGTAAAACAAGGGCTAGGATAAAAGGTTTGACATGGACCCTCCTAATTCTAAAGATAGATGGAATTCGGGTGACTGGAGCAGTGTGGAGAGTGGTGTGGGAACTCTCAGGGCATGCGCGGGGCATATCAAATAAAGGAAGAGTTCAGACTTGGTCCAAGTGAAATACAAACGTCAAACTAGGTCAGGAAATCTCTTTGATGAAACAGGTAATGCCAAGTTCTAATCAGCCTTCATAGAGAAAGGAATTTAGATATGTATCACACATTGTTCTAAGTACCTTGCATGTATCATCACATTTAATCTTTCAACAGTCCTGAGAGATAAAGGATACTGCTGGCCCAATTTTTACAGATCAGGAAACTGAGGCACAGAGGAATTAAATAATTTTTCCTAGATCATCCCGCTAATAAGCAGCAGAACTGAATTCTGAATCCAGTGGAACCACAACACCCTTTCCCTCAATCACTGCACTGTAAGATATCTCTCAAGACAAAAGTGGAAAATACATGCATGCATATAAAGGAATAAAGAATGGAATGGGATGACATGGAGCGCAATGGGAATCTGTGCAAGAAACAGATACAGACACAGACATGAAAGTGAACTTCCAAGCGGACTTAACTCTAAGACTCTAAACGGAGTGCAAGAAATGCCTAAAATCAAGATGACTCAGGCCTGCAAAACTCCAAGCTAGTTGGTAACTTTGTGAAACAGAATTTACTATACTGTGATCTCAATGGTTCTTAACAGGAAGAAGAGCAAACCCCTAGAAAAACTGAATAAAATGAGTATCTATAAGTAGTGAACATCTTCTTTAAAAAAAGGAATATGTGCCTCGCTACAGAGACCCAAAGAAGTTGAATTAGATACAAACAATTTAATTCGTATATGGAATCCTTATGCGTTAGTTTTTTTAATTTTCTTGATGGATACTTCAGCACACTTATTGCATGAAAACTGCTATTCAAGACCTAGAAAGTAAAAAATAACCAGGAAGTGGCCCTTGCTCTCAAGAGCTGCCTTTGGAGATTATGTTTATCTCAGTCCATAACATCTGATGACTATTTTGGAGACTATTATACTTGCTTAGCATCTTAATGATGCTCTGGGTCTCTAAATGCTTCTAAATACACAGTTTTTGCTCTTCAAGTCTGCAGTCTATACCATCTAATTCTCAGACCTTACTTTATTTCCTCCTTACCTACAGGTGACTAAATTTTCATTAGTGAAATCTGTATATAAAATAAACAGACTCGTTAATTCTTTCAACCTTCAATTTCTCCCTTTACAAGAAGTACTTCACCCAGTTTAGGAAGGGTTAGGGAGTTTAGGAAGGATTTGTGAAGGGAGAATCTGTGCAGAGAAATTAGCTTCTCTTATTCTAATTAGGGAGTTTCACCCAAGAGGTAGAAATTCCAGAAACAAAAGCAAACAAACAAAAAAAAAACAAGTTCTAATTAGTTACAGGTGAAGATCTCCAAAACCACACTGGTCACAATGCAAATCATTAACTGAGCTCCTGCGGACCAGGAAGAGGGGGATTTTTCCTTGGATAAAATGGAAATGAATTACTTTTAAAATCCTAACCATACTACCCTTCATTCATTTACATATTATTAAGTAATCTGCTCACATTCTGGGCCAAAGTAACTCAAAAATGTTTTATTTCACAGATTTTTCAATTATTGTTATTATTACTGCACATTAACTCTTTTAAAAAAGCCTTGTCACTGAATGCAGCCTGCTGTTTAAAGGTTCATCATCTTTGTGCCACCTGGCTTGGGATCGGGCTGCAAAACTGCCACACTGCACTGATCAAAGTGCTCACCAAATCAAGAATGCAGGAGCTGACCATATGAGGATTCCAGTCCTTTGAATGTTCTAAAAATAAATGTGCACAAGATCTTCTGAAAGTGTCTTACCTAGTTAATTAACATGGGGGGAGAAATGCGTTTTACCCTGTATACGCTACAGTACGTAAAATAAGACTGGCTTATCGACTCCACGCATGAAGCATCCCTCATGAGAAGGGCATTCTCGTGCACACTGTGTGTGCTACTGTCTCCAGTTTAAATCACAAAAAAATTAACTCGAATAACTGAAAAGATGAAAAGCTGGGTTTTTAAGAATTATTAACTAGAACATACATTTCTTTCAACTTCGCTTTACAACTTAAAGTGAATATTACCCTTTGTAACATGAAGTGTAACATCTTGAAGCTTAATTCTTTCACCTCCCAATTTAACTTGCTCTAGACAGTCTGATGGGACCACAATTCAAATTCTTCAAAAAGGCAAGGATCTAAATCACTTCCAGATTTGCCTTTTAGTCTAAAATTCTTGTATTAATATAATAATATGATATGGCAATAGTGAACTATATTGACATGCTTATCTATTAACATACCTGCAAAAAGAAAGGTAGACATCTCTAAAAGAAAAAGAAAGAAGAGAAACAGAATAATAACATGAACGGAAATTCTTTTGGATTTAATCTCACCTGTGAATAATTAGAAGAATTTAAGTTCATTTGGAAAGGGTGGAAAAGACTCTGAAGAGATAGGCTTACAGTGTCTTTCACTTTGATGTATTACAAGTGAGGAAAATGAGGAAGAACTTAGAGAGCTGAAACAGACAAGGCACGCACACACGTGTGCACGAGCACACACACACACCCTCCACCATCAATGGCTAACCTTCCTGTCCCATTTTTCATGTCTGGGGTTACTAACAAATAAGATAAGGATTGCACTCAGTTCTATGATTAGAACAAAATAATGAACTAGGAAACAACTCCGCTCTCCCTACTGTGACTCAGGAAGACTCCATCAGTCTTTCGGTGTCCGGAGCCCATCACTCACACAGTTAAGGAGGAGCAACTGTGCGCAGTAAAGAGTAAGTCAAAATCGCTCTCCCCACCTTTTAAAATAAATACCTAATCCAAAATTCTGTAACAACAAAACATCATGAAATTCCATCAAAGGAATGGGTTCATTTTATATCCTGTAATGACTACAAAGTTTTACAGCTGCAGTTCCCCAAACTTTTTTTTAATTTCCTGTATTTTCTTACTAAAAAAGGGATTACATTGTTGTTGAGTCAATTCTTATTAAGGAAAATTTAAGAGTTTAATATAAGTACAAAACAATTCCACTGTTCAGAGATAATTTTAAGTTATTTGGTATATTTAATTCCATTTCTTTTATTAAATTTAATATATTGTTTCCCAAACTGGTATGAAAGGAACAATTCTTCAGGGAAATGACAATATGTTAATACCTGTTCCACTAAAAACAGTGTTCTGTGGTATAAAATGGTACAAAACAGTTGTAAGCAAAGTTAGCAGATATCTTTATTGCAGAATTTCTCAGAGCCTCTAAAGTGCTAACATTTATTATGACTTCTCAAATCATAAATGTCTTAGGAGGCAAAGCATAACAAACTTGGGTAGCAAGCAACTTCCCAAATTTATTTTCCACTAAATATATTTTTCCTGTTCATCTGTTAGCATCCAGCTTAGGAAACACTTAATCTATATTATATGGGAAGGGCATTTCTGTTTCATTAAATAATTTCAAAACCATAATTTTATAGCTATAAATTATTACTACATTTAAGTCTCTCATAGTTTACTGAATTTTTTCAATTTATCTTTATATATGTCTTATTACATATGCATTATTCCTTTAGATAAAATGTTAACCTTTTTAAGAAAATGTTGCCAAACTATCTAAATGTACATATCAAACAGCACTTTTTCATTAAACTTATGTTAAAAGGGTGCACTTGATAATATTTGTTAATTTGATTGGCACGAAGTAAAAATTCATTTTTATTTTCATGTGCATTTATCTGCATAACAATAAGACTGAATTTGAAAAATATTTATCAGTTATCTGTATTTATCATTTTTTTTACATTTATAGATTTTTTTAGATTTTTAATTATATTTTTCCATTACCACTTAGTCTCCTAATACCCCACCCCACCTGCAATCACCACACTGTTGTCCATGTCCAGAGCCCATTTTCCTTTTTGCTCAATCCCTCCACCCCCACAACCTTCCCCAACCCTTAGCTGATATCCCACTCTTTATCTATATAGAGTCTGTCTCTATTTTTCTTTTTGAGTGAAATCATGGTATTTGTCTTTCTCTGACAGCCTTATTTCACTTAGCATAATGTTCATCCACATTTTCGCAAAGGGTAAAATTTTCTTCTTTATTATGGCCTAGTAGTCTTCCATTGTGTACATGTCCCATAGTTGTTTTATCCACTCATCCACTGATAGACACTTGGGCTGCTTCCATTTCTTGGCAATTGGAAATAATGCTGCAATGAACATAGGGGTGCTTATGTTCTTTTAAATTAATGTTTTGGGTTCCTTCAGATATATTCCCAGAAGTGAGATTGCTGGATCAAGCAGATGCATATTTGATTAGTTCAGGTATCTCCATACTGCTTTCCACAGTGGCTGCACTAATCCGCATTCCCACCAACAGTGCAAAAGGGTTCCTCTTTCTCCACAACCTCACCAGCACCTATTATTGTTTGTTGATTTATTGGTAAGAGCCATTCTGAGGTATGAGATGATATCTCATTGTGGTTTTAATTTGCATCTCTCTGATGATTAGTGATGCTGAGCATCTTTTCATATGTCTATTGACCATCTGTATGTCCTCTTTGGAGAAGTGTCTATTCAGGTTCTTTGCCCATTTTTAATTGGGTTGTTTGGCAGTTTTTTGCTATTGAGTTTTATAAGTTCTTTATAAATTTTGAATGTTAACCTCTTACCAGATGTATTGGCAAATATGTTCTCCCATTCTGTGGGCTGTCTTTTTATTTTGTTGATGTTTTCCCTTGCTATGCAAAAACTTTCAGTTTGATTTAGTCCCATTTATTTTTTCTTTTGTTTCCATTGCCTGGTTAGTTATATCTGACAAAATATTACTATGAGCTGTGTCTGAAATTTTTTTTTAAGATTTTATTTTTATTTATTTATTTTTAGAGAGAGAGGGGAAGGGAGGGAGAAAGAAAGAGAGGGAGAGAAACAGCAATGTATGGTTGCCTCTCACATGGCCCTCACTGGGGACCTCACTGGGGACCTGGCCTGCAACCAAGGCATGTGCCCTGACTGGGAATCGAACCAGGACCCTTTGGTTCCTAGCCCGCGCTCGATCCACTGAGCTATACCAGCCAGGGCTGTGTCTGAAATTTTGCTGCCTATGTTTTCTTCTAGGATTTTTATGGTTTCAGGTCTAATATTTAACTCTTTAATCCATTTTGAACTTATTCCTGTGAGTGATTAAGAAGGTGATCTAGTTTCATTTTCCTGCACACATCTGTCCAATTTTCCCAACACCATTTATTGAATAAACTATCTGTAGCCCACTGTATGTGCTTGCTTCCTCTGTCGAATATTAATCGACTATAAAGGTGTAGGTTTATTTCTGGGATCTCTATTTTGTTCCATTGAGCTATGTGTCTGTTTTTATGTCAGTACCATGCTGTTTCAATTACTATGGCCTTGTAGTGTAGTTTGATATTAGGTAACATGATTCTTCCAATTTTGTTCTTCTTTCTCAGGATCTCTGTTGCTATGTGGGGTCTTTTGTGGTTCCACATAAATTTTTGAAATATTTGTTCTAGTTCTGTGAAATACACCATTGGTGGAGGGATTGAGCAAAAGCGAAAGAAAGAGAAAAACTCGTAGACATGGACATGGACAACAGTGTGGTGCTTGTGGGGTTGCTGGGGGTGGAAAAGGGTATAGGGGGTAAATGGTAATGGAAAAATACAATAAAAACTAATAAATAAAATATTCTTTAAAAGAAGTCTCTTTTCAATCCTGTAGCAGGAATACAGCTAAACATAAAGTGTTACAAGCCCAATTCTCAGTGACTTCAGTTCATTTAAAGCTGACCTTCTAGACTGCAGAGGGACCTCCTCCTTAACTACTGCTGGTCTGGAAAGAATCGCCTGAAGACCTAAATTCCGGCCCTTCAGTTCTCCATGCCCACCTTGATCCCTCTACCTGAGGTGACCTGTTTCCTTCAGGATGGAGTAGTTAGTGGCTCCAACTCTCCCACTGTTTCACGTACTTGCTGCTTTCTACGTTCTTGCAGCTGCTAGATAATGAAGGTAAAAGTGATGGTAACCACAACAGCATCCTCAGAAAAACAGCACCCCTGCATCCAAGGGAGAGCACCCCATTTTCTCACTGTTGAAAGATCATGGTGTTAGACTGGCTGGGTTAGTTGTTTCATGAAACAATCCTGTGTTTCCCAGTCTAGTCCCTTGTAGGCAGAACAAATGCATTAAGTTTTCAAGCAATTCAGTGTCAGACTTTGTTCCTCCGCTACTGTATTTGTGTTTCTAGGTCTTCAATAGTCTTTTAGCAGAAAACTGGATGGGGCTGCTTCAGCAACTGCAACCAAATGCTATTTTTAATGGGGAGCCTGTCTAAATTTTAAATATAAGTTAAAATCTGATTATTTTAGTCAAGAATGAGCACTCATTTTATCCATTCATATAACTTATTTTAAATGAATTTATTCATGTTGAAAAGGATGGCACACGGGAGACTAGGAGGCACTGTCTGTCTAGCAATCCCAAAGGCATCACCAGTGGCAGCAATGCAGACTCCTCCTCTTCATTGTACTGGGCTTCAGAAAACTTAAAAATCTGCAGGCTTTCCCATCAGTTGCAGATGAGAGAGTTAAGAAAAAAACAAGCATTATATTTTGCCTTCTGGGTTTAATTATTCACAGTTTTGTTAATGGTAGAAAACGTGGCAGTATTTTCATATTTTCTACCATTCTAGGCCACACGGGCAGAGTAAGCGCACTTGCTATCACTGATGAGCATCGGGATGCTGGCAAGCTTGAAGTACTCAGGCCCCATCGATTTCTCATTGCCATTTTGACACTTAAACAACACCACGTAGATTTCTGTGTATAGTTCACTTTTATATCCCATACATCTACCTGACTAAAAAGAAGGGGAAATAGAGGGAATTACAGATAAACGTTATCAGAAAGGAAATTAGGAGTGCTTCTCTGAAGGTCTGTACTAGACACATTTACACAGTGATGATCCACTTTTGAAGATTCATCTGAACACCACTGCAACTTATCAACAATTGCTGTAGGGTCAGAGAAACCTGAGTTTAAATCCTGACTCCACCACCTCACAGTTCTGTGACCTTGAGCGAGGTAATTAACCTCTCTATGGCTCTTATTTCTCTTTTGTAAAACGAAGACATTACCAATGCCTGCTTCATCAGAGGGTTAGCCGACTTAAAATAAGAGAGAAGGCAAACAACAAAACTGTTAGGTAAATGCTCTATAAATATTTGGTGGTATTATCATATCCCTGCATATTTTAAACTAAAATGCTCAATCTTTACATGACGTGAAACTGCTTTCAAAGGAGATGAAATCTCTTTGGTAGTCACCCACAATGGTTCATTAGCGACTAGTAACTTGCTTTAAAATTTACTTTTACATGGAGATTATTAGAGTCTATACCATTCAATGGATATTAAGCTCATTCTGAAATAAGCAAATGTGAATACCTTACACTTATCGATTATATTAACGTATAAAATAGGAAAAAGTAGCTAGTCTACAGAGGGGGGAAAAAACTTGATGCATTAGAAAACAGACCCTAAGTTTAAGAGTTCTGCCTTGAGCAAAGGTTCTTAAGAGAATCACCTAGGGCCAGCCTTTTTGAAAGTAAGTGATTACACTTTTGGCTTGCACAATGGCTAGCAAAATTACTTGCTTTTCATGGGCTGAAAAGATGCCTGCTCTGTTTATCGCAATACAAAGAAGAACCTAAACAGAGACTATTATTGGGTCCCTCAAGACTTTGAATGAATGAGTAGAGACTCATGAGAGTGAAAAATATGTTTATCATTATTTAAATGTATAACCTTACTCCATTTTATAGAAGCACATAGTACTAAAGACTTCTAATACACACTGAAGTTTTCAAGAACACGACTATGTAAATTAAGGAATTTGTTCTGTTCAGAGCCTTGTCAAAAGTGATTTACCCCATCAAAAACTTGCATCCACAATCTCAACACCACTTGCTTTTGCATCACTGACATAACAAATATTTTTTTTGAGCTTGCACTTACAGCTATGGTCTTCATAAAGATGCGACACATATGTACAAGACGCCAACTATTTTATTATTCCTGGTATGGTCATGCCCAAGCATTTCCATACAGAAATTCATGCCATTTTTGAAAAAGTTTTTGTTAAAAATTTTTATTAAAAAATATTTTCACATAATTTTGCTTTATTTTTACACGAGGATTATAGTAGAGTATCATAATAACTTTTACATTTTAGCATGCTAACTAAAGCTGTCAGACAATGCAGCATGGCGTTTGAAGCGGTAGCTAGACAACTTCAGGGCAGCCTTCACGCACGGGAAGGTAGAGCAGAGAAATGCAAATAGCTCAGCTACTTTTCTTCCAACTACAGATTAAATAAGACAGAGCAAATTTAAGTTGAGTAGTAAGAATTTATGTTAGATATTTTAAAAACACCATCATTAAGAAATATAAATGGCTGAACAAGAAATTTATCTGTATATTTAAGCTATTTAAGTTTGTGATAAGTAAGAGTGGCAGGATCAGAGGTGGGGAGTGGGGATGGCCGGGGTCGGGGGGGAGTGGCGGCAAGAAAATGGAGACCACTGTACTTGAACAACAATAATAAATAAATAAATAAATAAATAAATAAATAAATAAATAAAAAAGATTGTGATAAGTAAACCCTACTTAAAATTAAATTGAACTATAAACCAGGGCAATGCTATGATTATTCATTTAATGTTTGTTTTAAAATTTCAAAACTAATTCATATAAAATTCAGTCTTCAATAACAGTGTCAGTGTTTTTAAACTGATGTGGAGAAATTGAGAGTGAACTGTGATATATGTTCAGAGTTTTTAAAGCTAGACTGTGGCATGTGCTGCTAGTCTAACCATGACCTCCTCTCGCCTCTTCAAGGAAAAAAGAAAAAAAAAAAAAGTAAAAAGAAGCAAAGAAAGAAAAAAATAACACTGGCCCTGAAAATAGCAAAGCTTATTTTGGATATCTCTTATTCCAAGTACAATAAAACTCATTTTGAGAAATACGAATTCAGTATCACATATCCATTAAATTTAGGAAATTAATATATAAAAGATATATCAGCCTCCACACATACTCTCATCACAGAAATATTATAAAACTACTTGCATCTTTAATCAAAAATGTTAATGCAGGATTAAAAAGTAGTTCAAACTTTGATATTCACTACAGAGCAACATTCAGAAATGGGTGAAAGCGGTTAAAAGGTACAGACTTCCGGTTACAAAATACATAAGTCCAGGGTGTGACGCACCGCAGGGCAACTACAGTTAATAATACCGTATCGTGTCCTTGACAATAAGAAAGTAAACCTTAAAAGTGCTCATCGCAAGAAAAAATGTGTAGCTATAGATGGTGAGTGGATATTAACCGGACTTTCTGAGCTGATCATTCCACAGTACGTGCAAATCCCCAACCATTTTGTTGTACACCTGAAACCAATATAACATGTCAATTATAGCTCACTTTTCAAAACCGGTTAAATTCAGTTAAATAGTTTATGTTCTTAAGCTTTGCAAATTAATACATTAAATCAATCAATAAAAATTTTTAGAGGTAACATCTCACATATATGACAATTGCATAGGTCAGACTACAACCTGGCATGAGTCTTTCCCAAGGGACCTTTTTGTTATTTTTACTCCATGAACTTCATGTCATGAAAAATTTAGTAAACTGAACAAATTGCTCATTTTAAGTAATAAACAGCATTCGCTCATTTTTAATAAATCAAGAATATACGACTTCCAATCAGTATGTTTGACAAGGATAATATGAGCAGCGGTACCAATCTGTGTTTGCAGGTCCCTAGGAGTCTGAAAACTCCAGACTGGGGACATGAGTCCCCAATATATTAGGTTCTAAAAACAAAATGTGGCTATTAAGAGCAAACCAATTTTTCACAAACGGACTTTCAATTTGAAACCACCCAATATTTCTTTGTCTCGATCCCAGAATTTTTCCTGCAGCTGAAATTCCACACATGGTCTCCATATCCCCAAAGAAATCCCCTTTCCAGATGAGTTCCTAAGAACAGAACTACGTTTCTTCGAAGTCAGCAAGCTATTTATAAAAACTACAGTAGCCCCCAAGGGAAGATCAACTGGCAAGTATAAAATTACTTTATATACACTGCAGTAGTTGCTCTGCCTTTTTTAAGGGGAGAAGTAAGACAATGATGATCAAAAAATAAAGTACATGAAGTGAGTTAATTTTAATGTGGATGCTTATCATTACAAGAAGAAATACTACTGATTAACTTTCATGACCCTATAAAATATGCGAATCCCCTACTGAACTGGCAAATACCTAAATGTAATAAAACCAATCATGCACTTTCATTACTATGACTGCCTTTTGGAATTACAAAAGGCAACATGTTCAATGTTAAAAGTATCATATTTTGTCATATTAAAATATAGCTAATTGGTATAGATTATTTAATTTATAAATGATTTATATAGATTATATGCTTAAATTTCTATCGATGCTTCACATCAGACATATATATAAAAATAATATCCATGTATGTGTGTGTACATATTTTTTCTATCTATACAGAGTAATTGTATAAATTTTCTTCCAAATATTCACTTAAGCCCACTGATGACATTCAGAATGCTGTCCAACTGACGTGGCCGATGCACAGCCAATGAGAACAGAGGCTGGCCACAAAGCCCCGACACAGCCGTGCCACAGAGTCCTGGCGAGTACTGTATGCCCTCACACTTCTTCCACCTGCAACAGCCACACTCATTTCATGTGCGTGAGAAATACTAATTGCACTGAATGCAAATAGGTAAGAGGGGAACTGTGTTCATGCTTAGCAGGAGTAATCAGAAAAATCTCTATTTTCTCCACTTGTTCCCACTCTATATGACCACTCCTCTATAAGGGTGACCATTCATACAACATGCATTTACTGATAACCTACTGTGGGCCACTGTGCCAGGTGTATCTGGGAAAAGCAGATGTACAAGACAAAGAAAGATTGTAAGACACAAAGTCTCATGTTCAAAGAGTTTACACAGTTTATAATCTAGTTGGAGAGAATAAATGTTTCTGTATATATATGCTTATAGTCCTTATTTGTATTGTATAATACTTATTATATGCCAAGCCTGATCTAACAGTTTTAAAATTGCCTCAAATGACTTATTCATGTTGTATGAATATAAACATAAAAATTCAAGTAACCGCCCTGGCTGGTGTAGCTCAGTGGATTCAGCGCGGGCTGGGAACCAAAGGGTCCCGGTTCGATTCCCAGTTGGGGCACATTCCTGGGTTGCGGGCCAGGTCCCCAGTGAGGGCCATGTGAGAGGCAACCATACATTGCTATTTCTCTCCCTCTCTTTCTCCCTCCCTTCCCCTCTCTCTAAAAATAAATAAATAAAATCTTTTAAAAAATTCAATTAACCATTCAATAAAGAATCATAGACAATAACAATAGAACAAATATTATAAGATAAAATATAATTAATAGTTATATAAATTAGAGGTAGGTATTCAAAAAATATCAGTTCCTCGATTGTGAGAAAATTAATTCATTCAGGAAATTGATAGGAAAAAAGTAACTTCTTATTAAGGGCAAAAAGCAACTAATAATGACTACTTCTTAAAACTAAATTCTTTTTTTTTAAGATTTTATGTATTTATTTTTAGAGAGAGGGGAAGGGAGGAAGAGAGAGAGGGAGAGAAACCAATGTGTGACCGCCTCTCGCACACCTCCTACTAGGGACCTGGCCTGCAACCCAGGCTTGTGCTCTGACTGGGAACCGAACCGTCAACCCTTTGGTTCCCAGCCCGCGCTGAATCCACTGAGCCACACCAGCCAGGGCCTCAAAACTAAATTCTATTGCCATTGAATTCTATCCCTTTAATCTAAGATAGTTCATGTCTACATTAATCTTCTGCAAAATTTAAATCAAAAGTATATATTTAAATATGCAATTTAAAGATATTGGGCTGGACAAGAAGTCCATTGAGTTTTTATCCATACGCTGGCTTTAGTAGTGTTTACTTGTCTTTAACTTCATTTGAAACAATTTTGTTAGATTGCACTGTGACATCTGTCATATCAGAGAGCATTTTAAAAAAATCAAAATTGGTAAATTTTTGTGCAGCCGTTTTAATATTGAAGATGGAAGAAAATAAGCAACATTTTTGGTATATTATGCTTTACTATTTCAAGAAAGGTAAAAATGCAACTGAAACACACAAAAAAAGATTTGTGCAGTGTATACAGAAGGTGCTGTGACTGATAAAATGTGTCAAAATGATTTGCAAAGTTTCTTGGTACTATTGACATTTTAGCCAAATAGTTCTTTGCTGTGGGGCTGTCTGATGCATTGGAAGGTGTTTAGCAGTTCCCCTGGCCTCACTAGAACCAAGGTTTTGTGAATTTCCATTGGAAAGAGAAGCATCTACTTAATTTATTTAACAGACATTTAATGAGTATCTTCTACGAGCAGTGAACATTTGAAAAGCGCAGGGCAATCACCATGCTCGCCACACGAGGCAAGTACAGCTACTTACTGCCCTGTGAGAAACAGAAGGCAGAGGAAATGCAGCCACCTTCTAAGAAGAAAGGAAAAAAACCCACGGATAGAAAGAGATTCAAGGTATAAAAGCAATCTGGGTTATCTGCTTGGAGTAGGTCTCAGAGAAAATGGGGCAGGAGGCTGGACTCTCAGTGATTAACCGCAAATCTATGTACTCCTAAACGGTTCATGCACAGAACACAGGGTAGAACTTGGATGGGGGGAAAGATTCCATCTGTTTTTTTTTTTTTTAATCTTCAGCTGCAATTGAGCATTTCCTTTAATTATCAAAATAGGCAACAAATCTCAGTACCAATCCACTGTGACCTTGTCATCAGTGAAAATCGCAAACATTTTCCTATCTTATCTCAGTTGTGACAAATACCTTAACACACTGTTTACTTATTAACTACTTCAAAATAGGACTGTCGTGCAACCTGCTGCTAAAGCTTATTGTTTAATGCACAAAAAAACTCGTGTGTGCTTTTATATTTTGAAAACTGTCTATCATTAACTGGTTTCCTTTATAATACTGTGACTTTTTTTTTTTCCATTTAAAATTTATCCTGAGGAGGGTGTCCATCAGCTTCCCTCGTCTGAGGGATCCAGGGCACACAGAAGGAGGAACAACTGCTCTGAAGCACGAGGGAAAGGATTTAAAAAAAATAAAGGCAGGAAGGGCTGTGTTGTAATCTCCCTGCACTGCCTCAACCCCTTAGTCAAAGTGTGCTGCACTCAAGAGGCCTGGTGTTCATATGCTGGGACAGCATCAACAGGAATGAAGAAGGGAAAGTAGCAAGTCGGGACAGTCCTCTACATGCTGGAGGTTTTGACTGACGGGCGGGAATGAATGGAGAGAGAACAGGATAGATCCTATAGCAGGCAACAGCTGTTATAAAAACCTATTGACCACTAGGCTCCTTTCATTCCTGCACTGCTTGCTCTCCCCAGCCCTCACTTCTCATTTCCACACCCTTCATTCCTCTCTCTAGGACAGCCCACCAAAACTAAAACCCAAATTAAATAAATAAACACCCGGAACGCTCCTATTTTATCACATCTAATTACTAACCTGCGTCTGTGCCCACACACTCTGTCGGTGCCCCTGACTGACTACAGAGTGTGTGCGCCTCCCCCGGCCACCCCCTG
>PVJI01011190.1:0-56834 GCA_004026765.1 Micronycteris hirsuta
TAGTCACCAGGAACCCTTCTTAGTAGGTATCTTCTCAGGATCTATACAGATATATTTTGTTTCAGATAAGTTTGGAAGTACAATTTTGGAGGCTCTTTATTCTTTTAAATCATTTATTTTCAATGGATATAATAACAATTTTTATGTCAAAATAAATTAGGAAAATTAGTAGTCTCAATACCTTGCTCAACAGTTTATGGAAAAATAAAATAAATACAAGTAAAACAATAGTATATATTCCAAATTATTACCTATTTATATGAAATAAGTCTTCTAACAGCTGTTATAAGCAATAAACTATTCAAGATGTGAAATTATACTCTTTTTATTCTCAAAGGAAAGTAACTAATTTTTAAGGTTTTTGATGTTCTCTTTGTTTTATATTTTAATAATGATCTTGCATCTGTACATTATAAGGCATATTATTCTATGTCCTTTGGAGGAAGACCTTTAAAAATCGTGTTAAGAACATCATTAATATGTGTGAGCATACATATCTAATGCTGAAAAAAGAAATACTTATGAATAATAGTTTTACATATGATTTTTTAAAAGATTTTATTTATTTATTTTTAGAGACAGAGGAAGAGAAGGAGAAAGAGAGGAAGAGAAACAACAATGTGTGGTTGTCTCTCATGCGCTCCCAACTGGGGACCTGGCCTGCAACCTAGGCACGTGCCCTGACTGAGAATTGAACCGGCGACCCCTTGCTTCACAGTTCAGCGCTCAGTCTGCTGAGCCACACCAGCCAGGGCATTATTTTTATATTTAGTATCCTATAATTTAATATATTTTTTAGCAATTTCAGAGTATGTATCAAGAGCTTCAAAATGTTAACAACCTTACAATTCTTGAAATTTAACTTTGAAAATATTTCTAAACACAGAACAAGATTTCTCTTTCTGTTTGTTAAAATTAGAGACATTCATAAAATAAGAAGCTGTTTAATAACAATAAAAACTATTCAATGAAATATTGTTCAGCAATTTAAAATGTTTTGACAAGGCATATTAATAATATTGAAAAATTCTGAAGATAAAACTTAAATTAAAAAAGTAGGATAAAAATTACAATTATACATATTGTCTTCATTATGCCTGTTGGTTAAGTAATGGGTCAATAACCCTGTCATGGTTTTAAATGTTTGCAGTTGTATGAATCTCTTACTCATCTCGTCCTGCTAAATACATATAGTCTCTGAATCAGATAAATTAGTTTGCTTCACTCCAAAAAATAAATATAAAATAAAAAGGTTGATTTTAATAACCATTTTTCATTCTGTGCTATTTTCTTCCAGCAATTGAGCTGATAGTTAGCCTCTATTTTCTCATCCCCTTTAAACATCTCAGTCAATTGAAATTTTGAAAGTTGCAATTACAACTTCCTTCCTCCAAACTCCTAGAGTTTATTTTCTTCTAAAACTGTCTGTGATTATCAGAAGAGATAATAGTGGACTTTCTAGTTTCTGAGGCTGCACATAGAGGTAGTCAATGATGAACTCCAGTAATTTCTCTCTGTTGACTACATACAGAGAGAAGAGAGTAGCACTTGTCTTAATAAGCTAGGTGAGAATGGCAGAGCCAAAATCATCAGGGTTGTGTAAATCTCCTCACAGAGAATCTATTTTGAGATCTTCAGATTAGATATATCAGCCATGTGCCATCTAATTGACAGAGACCAGACAGTCTTTCTCTGAGTCACATTCCCAGGAATTGATAGGGTGAGAAAGAAGTAATTACAAAGCACATTATTCCAGTGAACAACCTTCTTAATGTGATAAAAAATGGAATAACAGGATTACTACATTATAATTTATTTAATTTACAAATATTTTCAAAGTGGTGACAACTTCTGTATTTTTATTATTCAAAATACTGCATGTTCATTTGTGATAATTTCAAATAAAAAATCAGTATTAATATTTTATCATGGAGCTAAGGGGTTGAGGGAGGTAGCATAGTTGGACATTGCTTTCTTTGAGAACCACCGTCTCCATGGTCCCAGGGTAATCTTGCTGAGTCAATGCATTTCAGGTAGAGCCAATGACATGCACCTGGGCCAGGGAGTAGAAATTTACCTAAGCTTGATCAATCCTGGTGGCTCTTCCCTTTTTGCACTCAGATATTAATTGAAAATGGCCAAATGAGTTCAATTAGGCCAATGTGAATAATCTGTATATATATTTTCCATGTCTGTTGATTAAAAAGATATTTTCTTCTTATTTTGTGATCATATACTGTGAGAATCCTAAAATTTGAGGCAAAACATAATAAGTCTAACATCACTATTTGACCTTCTAAATTCAACTATATTTGAAGTAAGTTTAACTCTTCAATGTTTAAATTAAGTGAGTCAATTTTTTTTTATTTTTAATATAATGTAATTTGCTTAAACTATATAGGATTTTGTTAATTGTTATTTAAAAAGTACTAATGAACACATTAAACCAGTCAAAATTCTTATGATTTTGCTAATAGAGAAGTGCGTTTATTTTAGACATATCTGAAGAAGTCTTTGTTTTCACTTTATTACCTTCAAAATTGCTATTTTGTACCCCTAACTCCATAGACACCTCTTTGTCACCTCTCTTGCGTATGCATTCATTGAGCAAAAATTGATATTTGCCAATTATATTATTTCATCTGGACATAATTTAACAACTAATTTAATCTAAGTAATAATCAGTTTATTTTTAATTGTCTACTTCAGAAAGCTTTCAAATAGTATCTTTATAATAAACTATTGTCTATGATCAAAAAGGAATATTTATAATTTTTATGAAAAGTTAGACTTTGAAGAAAGTAGTTGAGGAAATAACAGTTGACTAAACTTCAACTTAACTATAAGTAGAAGAATAATAAAAATCCCTGGCAGAGTAATTCCTCAAACTGCAGAAACACAAACTAGTGCAGAGGGACAAGTAGGTATGAAAAACTTCCTAGAAAAAAATTAGAAAAGGGCTAAAATTACTGCCAGAAAGCAAAGTCTTCCCCATATTAAAAAAATAACGATAATAATGAAAATGTGCCTTACATTTTCCAGTACAAGATACAGGGTGAATCTTAAACTGATTAAAACAACTTAAGGAGATAGCTCCCCTGCCAACCCCCCCCCAAAAAAAAGGAAAGGAAGAAGCTTTTAGGGAGAGAAGAGTATATATAGGAAGGACATTCCACTCATCCTTTGGAGAACATGGTAAAGATGCAAGGAAAATGTTGGTATCTCGTAAAATTAAAGAAAAACAAAATATCTATGACACTCAAATTGCAATGTACTGAATAATGTCCCTCAAAAGCCTGTGCTTTGGGTGGCAGGGCAGTAGTACTGGTTAGATTCTGACTGGATGGGGCTGCAGGCTGGGCTCCACAGTCGCCTCTCATCAAGTGGGGCCGAGACTGTGCTCTCTGGCTAGATGTTGCTACTGGCTGGACCCTGGGCTCGGGTTGAGCTGCAGGCAGGATGTCATAATCAGGCTGGGCCTTACTCTGTGCCTGAAATCAGGTGGGGCAGTAGACTGTACTCCAAAGTTGATCAAGGCTGCAGGCTGACCTCTACTGTTGGGCAAGGTCACTGGCTGGCTCCCTGTTCAGTCAGCACGCCCACTGTAACCCACAGCTGTGTGGGGTGGGAGGCTGTGTTCCCATCAGGCAGGTTTGCTGTGGCTCCCCTGTCAGGGTGGGGGTGTAGGCTATGCTCTGCGATTAGGTGGGGTCACTTTCTGGATTTCCTGTTTGGGTGAGGCCTGGAGATACGTTCAACAATTGAACCAGGTTGGGCTCAATTGGCTGGGTAGTACCAAAAATGGGTTCCCAGGCTTCCAGTGGTCACTGTTTAAGATCTCTGGTTAATTGCAGCTGGAAACTGTTCTCAACAGTTGGGCAGGGCTGCTGACTTGTTTCCCTGTGGAGGCAGGACAGGAAAATGACTCCATGACCAGAATATCCCACTGGCTGAGGATCCAAACTGCAAGAGTTGCAGGCAAACGCCGTGGTCAGATGGAGTCATAGGCTAAACTTTACAGATGGGTAGAATCGCTCCCTTTCTCCATCTAGCTGCTCTTGGGTGGTCTAGCCCTAGTGATTCCCCTAGTGTCCCCTCAGGTGAGACCTAAGTGGGCTTCCTAGGAAGGCCCCATAATGTTGGGGACACTGAATGTTCACAGTAGGTGCTCCTCCCAGGGGAAGCCTTTCAGTTCTTTGCTGCACTGGCTTGGGGAGCCATGATGTGGTTAAAAAGCAATTGCTCTTTTTACCCTTCTAATGCAGTTTTTCCTCAGTTTTTGTGTTTCAAGGAGTGCTTCAGCCTCATGCCCGGTTCTAGAATTTTCACAAAGATGTCTTGTCTATGGATGGTTGATAGTTTGTTTTTCTGTTGAGTAGGACTGAAATCAGGAACCACCTAGTTGACCATCTTACTAATGCCAAGTAACCTGGAAGAAAACATTTAACAAAAATCTGTGGCTTTAGGATAGGAAAACTAGATTTACAAAGAAATTACACTTTAAAAACGAGAAATGACAAGTTCTCAGAAGCCATGTGTGAGAAAAGATAAATCCTAGACTGTAAAAGATATTTAAAAATAATATATCTGATAAAAATGTTGTGCAGGATATATAAAAGACTCCCAAAAAGTCAGTAATAAGAATAACAATTCAATAAGAAATAGGAAAGATTTGAAGAGGTCATTCACCAAAAAAGATATATGAATAGCAAATAAGTGAATGGAAATATGCTCAGCATCAATAACCATTAGGAAAATGAAAATTAAAACCACAGTGAAACATATTATCCCATGACTGGAGTGGCTAAAATTAAAATGACTAGTATGATGAAGTTTAGTAAGGATGTGAATTAACTGAAACTCTTCATATACTGCTAGTAAATTTTCAAAAATGTAATCATCTCTGGAAAACAAATAGGCATTTTGTTAAAAAGTTAAACATACTTCTGCCATGTGATTTAGCTAGTTTATGCCTAGGTATTTACCCTAAAGAATAGGATATATGTATCCATATTGAGACTTGCCCACAGTCTTTATAACAACTTTATTTGTAATGTCAAAAAACTGAAATTAATTCAAATGTTTAACAACAAATGCAAGAATAAACACTGTGGTGGATCTATATAAGGGGGCATTACTGAACAATAAAAAATAATGAATTATAGATACCATATAAAATAACAGCTTAGGTGAATCTCAAAATTTTGTAGCTAAGTGAAACCCAGACAGAATAGAGTCCATACTATGTGACTCTATTTGTATAACATTCTAGAAAATGCAAAGCATTTACTCCATTGTGACAGTTATCCCAGAAAAAAACATAGGGAAATAAGATGTAATAGAGAGAGATTAGAGAAAGGTATAAGAAACCTTTTAGAAATTATAAATATATTCATTATCTTAATGGTGTTCATGATTTCAATGGTTTATATCCGTCAAAACTTATCAAATGGCATACTTTAAATATGCAAACCTTATTTTATGCCAGCTGTGCCTCAATAATGTTGTTTCCCAAACTTAATAATAAAAATGACAAAAAAACTCTCAGGAGTATAGACCTAATAGACATTAATATAATATGAACTCGTATATTGAAGTCAGCATGATGCTGGTGAATCAATGGAAAAATAAAACAGACTGTATAGTTCAGAAATAGACCGAGGGGCATACAAAATTTTAGTACATGATAAAGATGGTATCGCAACCAACTGAAGCAAAGATAAACTTTAAATACCTGGTATTGTAACAAATTAAAAAAATACAAAAAAAGTAAACAACACCCATATCTCTACACATACAAGAACATAATCTATAAATGCATTAGGTATCAAAATTAAAAAAAATAAAATAAAACCATGCCAGTACTGAAGGAAATGAGTGAATACTTCTATATCCAGGATGTGATTGAAATTGAAATGCAACTAAAATTAGTAAGTTATACTGCATTAAAAATTTGCAAGCCAGAATTTACCATTAGGTAATTTAAAGATTTTATTTTTTTATTTATTATTTTTAGAGAGAGGGGAAGGGAGGGAGACAGAGAGGGAGAGAAACAGCAATGTATGGTTGCCTCTCACATGGCCCTCACGGGGACCTAGCCCGCAACCCAGGCATGTGCCCTGACGGGGAATCAAACCGGGACCCTCTGGTTCCCAGCCCACGCTCAATCCACTGAGCTACACCAGCCAGGGCACCATTAGGTAATTTATAATACAAATGACAAAAATATAAAATTATTTGCAAGATTTATAACAGAGATATTGATTATTCTGTATAACTAATAAATATCTCTTACAAATTGAAGAAAAAATACAAAAAAAGAAAAAATGGGCAGTTCATATAAAATATATAAATGGCATTAAACATAATAAGGTTTTTCATTTCATTCATAACTTAAAATATGAAATATAAAACTATACTGGGATACTATATTTTACATATTAGTTTGGCGAATACTAGAGAATTTTGTGTTATATTGAATTGCAAGACTGTTGAAGTGACATTTTCACACTCTCATGCCGTGGAGTGTCAATTGATAGAACTCCTATAGAAAACATTTGACAATATTTTACAAAATCATGTATCATCTTATCATTTGACTTACCAATGAAACTTCAAAAATTTACCCTGGATATATTATTAATAAAAGTAGATAATTTGACAAGATTAATCACTGAAGCATTGGAGTGATTTTCATATTTAATTGATAAAATCAAAGAATAAGAATCTAAAATGTTCTTATATATACATATATGCATATATGTTTGCATATGTGTATGCATGCATGTATGTGCGTATATACATATACATATATATACATATATATATATATATAGTCTGTCCAGAAAAAAGCCCAGCATTGTTAATATAATTTGAATGGTTTCTGTGACATCAATGAAACCTGGCAGCCAATGAGAGTGGACTGGAATATGCATTTGTGAACAATGACAACTTCACTGTTTTATACAGTGTGGGTGGTAAAGGCCATGGAGTGAGTAAGTGTACTGTGTGGCACTTACATTCAAAATGACTGAGCAAGTAGAGCAACAAATCTGCATCAAATTTTATTTTATTTTGTTAAATATTTTATTTATTTATTTTTAGAGAGAGGGGAAGGGAAGGAGAGAAAGAGAAACATAAATGTGTGGGTGCCTCTCACGTGCCCCCTACTGGGGACCTGGCCCGCAACCCAAGCATGTGCTCTGACTGGGTATCGAACCAGCGACCCTTTGCTTCACAGGCTGGTGCTCAATCCACTGAGCCACACCAGCCTGGGCCGCATCAAATTTTATGTTAAGCTTGAACATTCCTCCACAGAAACTCTTTGGATGATTCAGAACGCTTACACTATGGGCAACTGGTGATTGACAGTTTCATCACGACAATGTGTCCACTCCTGCTGTCTGGTGCAGTTTTTTGGTGAAACATCAAATCACCCAGGTGATTCAGTTTCCCTACAGTACAGATTTGGTGCCCTGTGACTTCTGACTTTTCCCAAAATTAAAATCACATTTGAAAGGGAGAATATTTCAGACCATTGATGAGATTCAGGAAAATATGATGGGGAAGCTGATGGCAATTAAGAGAAGGTGAGGTCCCAAGGTGCCTACTTTGAAGGGGACTAAGGTGTCATTGTCCTATATACAGTGTTTCTTGTATCTTGAATTTTCTTCAATAAATTTCTCTATTTTTCATATTACATAACTGGATAGCTTCTAGACAAAACTTGTACATTTAAATATATATATATATGTGTATATATATATATATATATATATATATATATATATATATATATAATTTTCTTATATTTTAGAAAACAAAAATAATATACTAATAACTATAATGTTAGTACTGCCAAGTCATAGATACAAGCAGAATGGATGAAGTGGGAGCAAGTAATGATTCTTTTTAATTTAATGCTGGGTTTTTTAACTATATTAATTTTTTTACGTACTTGACTAGAATTTATTCTGGCTTTCTCCTACACTAGACTGTGTCCCTGGCCCCATGCTAAGTCTGCTGAAGGAACCAAGGCTGCAATGTATAATTGCTTGGATTCTGTCCACAAACTTTATATACAACATGGTCTGTATTTTTGTAACTCACTGCTTATTGTGAAGAACACCAGTATTTCAGTTGTTTGTTCCCTGAGTTCTTATTGCTCTAGAACCCTAGGAACTTGACACAAAGATGGCATCCACCTTCTTCTACCACAATTTATAAAAAGTACAGGAATCTCATCAAAGAAGCACAATAATTCAAAGAAGCACAATTAATTTCTTTAAAAATACACTTTCTTTTAAACACATAGCATATAGAGATTTCAAGAGCAGAGATCAGAATAGCAAAAGGTTGGAGGTTAAGTATTTTGTGAACTTTGCAGCATACAGTAAATGTACTGATTGTGTGTATTTTTTTCAAGTTGTTACTGTTTCTAAGTACAGGTGGTTTCATCCTCTCTGAAGAACTTCTTTAGATGTCTCTCACTTACAAAACATCTTATTTCTAAAATAAATTGAAACTAGAACTGGATTGGATAAAAGGAACATTCTTCCTTTGAAGCTAATCCCTAGAAATGTCAAGAAAAGGAATTCTAAATCTTAACATAAACATTTCCATTACACAGAAAAAAATTTTACTATAGTAATGTTTAACACAAATCGAGTATACCTACATATGTTAATTCCTCCCTTTTAGCCTCAATTTTCTCATTTGTAAAATAGGAATAATAATATCTGCCAATTTTTCTGAACTAATAAAATGAGTTACAGTTTATTAAGTGGTGTCAAACTAATATAGAGTTATATACATTGAAAGAGAGGCTGCAGAGTCTAAAGTGAGGTCTTCTCAATCATCTTTCTTTAAAATTCATCTTCTAATCATCTTCTGTGGTTTGAATTACTCTGCTACCTTCTAAGTACTCAAATTTAAAGCAAACTTTAACTGAAACAATTCAGTAATATGTGTTTTTATTAGTCAGTATGTGTAAATAATCTCAATGGGGGTGCATAAATGCAGAATTATGAACATGTTCTCAGGCATGAACTTGTGCTGTTGCAAAGGAAAACATCCTGCCAGGATTGCTGTATAGTACAAACTTGGCAATGTCATTGCCAAAGTAATTCCATGTGCTACAGGGAAAGTGGGAAAAATACACTTATTTTATAGAATACACCATTATTGCCTTTATCCACTAAAACATATCTAACATCTACTAAACCATTAGGGTATATTTTAATGTTATTTCTAAAAGTAGATTATAAAGAATTTACTATGAATGTGGCTGAGAGCTAATATAGAACTCAGATATTTATCTGCAGTGAGAAACCAGGAAACATAGGTTGAAATAAAGGTTCAAAGTGTAGAGCATTTTAGAGATAGTTCTATAAATTAATACATTAAGCAGAATCACAAATCATACTTATTGCATTTGTGGGGACATAGATCTCCAGTGTGACGATACACCAGAGGACATTCCCAAGGATAATCCCATAACGAACCTTCCAAAGTGCTCCATCTGTCGGACACTCCTCACTAGTGTCTTCAACTCTACCCAGGTGTTCTGCATGACTATATACAGTCGACATTCTCTGCTCTCCCCTCCACTTATCTTTTTATAGTACTTTATTGTATGTGTATTTTGCTTACAGAGATATAAAGTGATTGCCAGCCAGCAGCAACCAGAAGGCAGGAGAAAAGAATGGGATGGATTCCCTAGAACAACATTTTGATTTTAGATTTCTGGTTTCTGGTACTATAAGAGTACTATTTCTGCTATTGAAAGTTACTAAGTTTGTGGTAATTTGTTATAGCAACCATTGAAATCTAATATAAGCCTAGGAAACCTTGAGGTTATGTGTTACATTTGGGAATGGGAGATAAATCCCTGATTGACAGGTTGAAGAAGAGGTATCCAAGAGAACTCAGAAGACTGGAACTTATATTCTTATTCTTTTTTTCCCCCTAACAGTAGTTAGTATACTAGCTGGAAGAAGATTACATTTATTAAGCTTGTGGTTACACTTAGTATGCCTTTTGTATGGGATGTTGACAGTTATTTTCTGAGCTAAATTTTTGACTGCTCTATAGAGGCACAGAAACAAACAGGGTCAAGCAGCCTTGGAAGAGTCAAATGTATTTCAAATTGACATTGTTGCTCAAAAGAAAATAAGCCAATTTGGGAATGAAAGAGTTTATTTTGTAGTTGGCTGGGAATTTCTAAAACTAGCAAATAATGTGCATAAGTGTTCCCTTTGCCTTTATTTTGAGTGATTTCAACTGTCAGTAGCAAAAACAACACCCCCCCCCCAAATCTGCTTAAACAATAAAAGAAGTATTACAATTATTGAATGTAAAAGTACATATGTGCACAAAGAAAAGGGACTAAGAATTAGTCTTAGTGAATTTTGTTTTACTTTTTAAAATATATATTTCTTTCTGCCCTGGCTGGTGTAGCTCAGTGGATTGAGCGCGGGCTTGCAACCAGAGGGTCCAGGTTTGATTCCCCGTCAGGGCACATGCCTGGGTTGCGGGCCGGGTCCCCAGTGAGGGCCATGTGAGAGGCAATCATACATTGCTGTTTCTCTCTCTCTCTGTCTCCCTCCCTTCCCCTCTCTCTAAAATAAATAAATAAAATCTTAAATATATATATATATATATATATATATATATATATATATATATATATTTCTTTCTCAATATTAGTATTATTCAGGTATTTATAAGAATGGAATAAATTTAATTGAAACAGCATTTCAAGCTCATACATATATTACTCATCACATTGGTATTTAAAAAATGGCATTCACCTGGGCTGGTATGAATCAGTGGATTGAGCACTGGCCTGTGAACCAAAGGGTCGCTGGTTTGATTCCCAGTCCAAGGCACATAACTGAGTTGCAAGCCAGGTCCCCAGTAGGGAGCGTGCAAGAAGCAACCATACTTTATGTTTCTCTCCTTCTCTTTGTCCCTCCCTTCCCCTATCTAAAAATAAATAAATACAATCTTAAAAAACATGGCATTCAAAATGTTTAAATGACTACCTAAATGTACAAGGTGACAACTTGTATTTTCCAAGAGACACCTTATATTTTAATTTGTTACTGCAAAACATCATCTGTGTTATCCTTATGATAGGAAAAAAATGAAAGTGGACATTTAAATATCTTGATTACTAAGTTTACATTAGGAAATGAAAGCATTTCAAAAGTCAACTTTACAGAATGTTATTCTCCTTTTTTTTAATTCCATTGACTTGGGCTGATTTTGATAACCTAAAAAGAGCTTCTAATTAGGAAGGATGCCACTTAGTATAAAGCACTCAGAGTTCCTACTTTAGCAAAACAAAACAAGACAAAACAAAGTACATTTTAAAAGGAATATTGCATGAAAGAAGCATTTGGTAAACAACTTTAGAAAATAATGTCAGAGTGTGATCTATAGTGAAAGGTAATGAGAAAATATTGTAATACTGTGATGTGATAAAAAACTGAAATGAAAACTGCAACAGTGTTTATCTAGAATGATTACATTTTAAAGAGCATCTGGACTTCACTACAGTTTGCAGATTGATAAACTGTGCAATTACCCAATATCCTATTTACTAGAGTAGCAAGTCAGGCAGTCAGATGAGACTGAGTCAGAAATGTACAATTTATGGGTTTTAAATGTATTTCAGAGATTAAACCAGAGTCATTCCATTACTTGAAATAATTTTTAAAAGCTCACTTTTCATTCTTTTATTTATTATTTTCTTTTAAAAAAGCTTAATCTGTATTTCTTTGACTTTCCATTCCCAGGTTCAAGCAGCAGAAAGTTCTCTGTGGAATTTGGAATTTATGTGTTCCTGACACTCTGATTTTATTAACAGCAAGTAATATCTCAAAATGCCCCAAAGCTGTAGTATGCCCATGCAGGAGCTACTGCATTTGGGGAACGCCAGCGCTGAAGTCTTTCAGAACAGACACTTGTTAAAAACTTATGACTGTCATAACTTCACAGTGATCAACATGTATGAAATAAGTCAATATGTTTTGCAATATATTTAAATATTTCTTGTGGATTGTGGGTATGTCAGGTATCTGTTCTTTAGTAGTCCTGTATCTTATGTAAAAAAACAAAACAAAACATATTGAATTCCCATCAAGTGTTATTTATTATGCTAAGTGTTAAGAATGCAAAGATGAGTAGGTCCTCAATTTTGTTCTCAAAACAAATCCACAACAGTGAAAAAGACAGAAAAGATAAAATTTTAGAAGGGTTTAGAAGGGTCCTCCACAAACTAAGCACACTTTAGTGTTTTGGTATTATATTAATCAATGTTTTGTTTCTTCTTATATATTATTAAAAACTTAAAGATGCTTCTATATTTATGTTCATAGCAGCATTATGTACAATAGTTAAAACATGGAAGCAACCCAAGTTTCCATCGAATGATGAATGGATAAGCAAATTGCTGTGTAATATACAACAGAATCTTATTCAGCTTTAAAAAAGGAGAATCTAACATATGCTGTAACCTGAATGAAACTTGAGGACATTTTGCTAAATTAAATAAGCCAGTTTCAAATATACACATACAATGTGATCTACTTATATGATATACTTAGAGCAGTCAAAATCATAGAGACAGAAAATAGAATGGTAGTTTCCAGGGACTGAGGAAAAATGAGGAAAAGAGGATTCATTGTGTACAGAGTTTCAGTTGTAGAAGATAAAAAGAGTTCTGAAGATGGATAGTGGTGATGATAACACATCATCATGAATATACTTGATGTCACTGAAGTGTACATGTAAAAATGGTTATGACAGCAAATTGTATGTTGTATTTTACTATAACAAAAGATATTGAGAAAAATAAAAACAAACAAGAAAAACATAACGATGTGTTATGTGTATCTAATCTAGTTAGTAAATCCTTCAAAAACTTTCTTTTATACTAGATCAGTGATTTTCAACTTTTTCATTTCACTGTAACCAACTGGTGGGGTCCCACCGCCTACTGCCCATAAGCAATAACTTCTAAGACAGAGTCCGGTAGAAAGGAAAATGAATTTTTTAATTTACTTTAACATATATGTAGCACGTTGCTTGATGCCCACCACCCTGCCACCAGGGGAGTATGTGCTTTCATGTTCAGGAGTGGGGCATGGGGCTTGTTGCCCGGCCGTACTACCTCCAGGGACCTGCCTCCCAGGACCTGATGGCCCAAATCTTCTCTCCCCCGCCCACTGTCCTCTTTTTACTGGCCTTGTGCCCAGCACCCACCTTGTTACTGGTCAGGCCCTAAGCTCTCAGGGATGGGCATGGGTCCTGACCACCCGACTGTGATGGGGTTATAGCTGACAGACCTGCACTGGCATGGACCATGGGCAGCAGCTGCTATGGTTTCCTACCTGGGGAAGGGGCTCAGGGTTTGCCAGCCCAAGTTTCCCTGAACCCACTGGCCTGAACCTCTCCTCTGCCCTATTACCTGAAACCTGCTGCACTCTGGAACAGGCAGGTTCTGGAGTGCTATGGCAGTAGCACTGGGGATCCCTCTGGCTCAGAACCTCAGCCCTCACTTCAGACCTACCAGCCAGGAGAGGAGGAGCAGAAGTTCTTGGCATTTGCGCCTGCTCTGTTTTTAAAGACCTCCCTCATAATCCCTTGTGTGGCAGAAATAGATGGGAGTTACAACCTTCCCACCCAATCACCTTTCTAGCCCTTGGTGCCAGACTTATGCACCTCTTTTTTTGCTGTGTCACGCATGTATTGTCCCAGTTGCCAGAGCAACACAAGCATGTGCCATCATTGATGCTTCTCCACCCATCCCCATTTCTGGGGAGGAGTTCCACTCATTACAATCCCTCCTTTTAACACTCTGGACACTTGTAATCTTACAAGGGCAGATAGATGAAGGTCTCCTTCTTAACTATTTTCTGCTGGCCAATTGGCGTAGTCCTACCTATCCACTGGTCCAGAGGTCCCTAATAAAAGGAGGTCTGGAGTGGAGGGGAGCTTTCATGCAAGGGAGAAGGATCTTGCAAAGTCCAGGCCTGTTGGTTGTCCCTGGAAAGTGGCATGTGTGATGTCCAAAGAATGGCATTAATGGGCGAGTTGTCATCCTTGTCATATTCTGGACGTGACAAATTTGGCAAGAGGGCAGAAGGCACAATCAGAACCATAACAACTAAATGACAAAGGTAGGGACTAATTCTACAGTGTCCCTGATAAGAAAAAGTGGTTTCCTTGGAGGAAGATATACAAGGCGTGTCACACTTGTCTGAAGTCCTACTGTCTACTATACTCAAGTTAGGCTGAAAGGAATATCCTGAGATTTCCCTCTTTAACACTTCTGAATCCTTTTTGTCCAAACTATTAGGGCAGAAAAGAAAGCAGTTTTAAAGCAAAGCAAAGCAAACAGTCACCCATACTTCACCAACTCAACTGTTTATTTAGCGAAACCGTTGAGTCCCAGGAGGTGGTGAAGCAGGTGGGCTTCTCAAGTGGGACCTATACCTTTTCTGAGTCTGAGACCATCTTTTGAGAAGTTCAGTTGCAAGGCCTTTGCTGGAATGATACTAAGCAGTAATAATTTGGTATCATCAAGTTAAACCATTCAACTCTCAAGTGAAAACAAACTCTGAAGACAGCTGCAGTAAAGTCCAATGTTCATGACTGAGAACTGTAATTTTCCTTAAAACCTGAATCCCCTCCTTAAAATCACTCTTACTGGCTTCAAAAAGACTGCCAGTTTTCAATTTTGCTGCATTATTTGCATAAAAACAACAAGGAAAACATGGAACAAATAAGCTTTTTTAAGTCTGCTTTGCTGGAACTTCCACAAGGAACATTTGCATTGACCCTTAGACATCTTTTTGGGACACAGGATCCAAGCCCTATAATTGCCATCTGGCTTTGGCTATAGTACCTATATTTTTCATGTCCTTCAGGTTCCCATTATAAAGTCTTAAGATTCCTCCTCACCATCTTTTAGGGAAGCAACCTTTGTTCCTTCCCTGGAAAGACTGCCATGAGCCACATGACTGAATAAGTACCAGGTCATTTCTCCAGTGGACTTTTGTTAGCTTCCAACATCAGTCTTATTTCCTCAAAGCCTTCTGGTAACAAGCAGAGCCCAGGCATGCCTCCTTCAGGCACGACATTCCAGTCAAAGCCTTGGTTACTAAAGCCATAATTTGAAACCAGTATTAATGGTTTCATGAAAAGGAAATTTTATATCATTACTCATTAAGAATGCCAAATTCTAGAGTATTCAGAGAGTGAGAAAAATACAAAGCAAAAGGAAAATCCTGTCCTTCCAATATCCATCAAAATTATATTTCCATGCCTTATATATTTCATCACTGTACTTCCTAACTTAATATGAAGTTTGAACTCTTAGGAGCCTCAATTTCTTTTCAAAACTGAAACAAAACAAAAATCTAAAGCAAAGACAGAGTTTAAAAAAAAGATAAGAGACTAAAACTAGCTTTAAAATCTTGTCTCCCACCAGCAGGTCACACTAACTGGTCACATAGACGATCTTTCTCAGGCCCCAAAGGGCACAAAGCCCCAGTGTTAGAGGCATTCTATCACCTTGGCCAGCTCTCTCTGGCATCAGACAACCATTCTTAGCTCAAGTGACACAAAGCCCCAAATGGCAGAGATATGTCTCACCACAGCCAGATTCTACCTAGCACCCATGGCGCAAAGCCCACATGGCAGAGGCATTCTTTTACCTACTAGTGTGTCCATTGGTCTCCTGGCCAAGCCATGACCTCTTGCCAACTAGTCTCATGGCAGAGACACACTCTCTTGACTCAACTGGCTCTAACTGGCACCAGATGGCCTCTCTTAGGTCTAAATAGCACAAATCCCCAAAGAACAGAGACATGTTCTCACAAGAACCAGTATCAAAAAAGGCCTTTCCTAGGTCCCAATGGCAGAGACATGACCTCTCTCACACCTTACCTGGACTCTAACTGGCCCCAGTGACAAAAGGTCCCAGTGGCAGCAACAGAGGATCCCTGATATCCACAAAATAGCAAAAGTCCCCAAGTCTCCAGAAGATCAGAAAGAAACAAAACAAAACAAAACAAAAACCTAAAGCAAAGAGTCACTCAACCCAAGCACTAAGGTTTCTTTCCTTTCAGAAAAAAAAAAAAAATTACATCCTACTATGGCCTCTACAACCTTCACAAACCTTCTTACTCACTCAGGAATACATGCAGTGGTTTTGCTGTGACTCCAAAGTTTGGAATCTAAGTTCAGCAGAACCCTGTAATCCCTAAGAACCCACAAAGCTGCTTTTGGTTTTCTGGGATTTTCAGTGTAGCAATGGCTTGTTTTCTATCTGCTATCAAGCTCTTAGTGCCCTGTTTCAGTTTTTGGAATCCCAGGTATGCCACTTTCTCTTTGAAAATCTGGGCTTTGTGAGGTGATATCTTATATCTCCTTTTTGCGAAATGATTTAGGACTGTAATGGTATCAAACAGTCCTCGTAGATGCTGCTGGTTATCAATATGTCATCTATATATTGCAGAAGAGCTCATGATTTCAATTGAATACACTGAGATTCTCCCCTCCCTTCTTAAGACCTTGGCTAATCACCAACTTTAGTCGCAGAGCTCTTAAACCCTTGCAGCAGCATAGTCCAGTAGTATTGACGTGTGGCTTTTGTTTCTGGATCCTGCCATTCAAAGGCAAACAATAAGTAGTTGAGCCTGTTTTTCATCTATTGGGATGCATAAAAAAATGCATCCTTAAAGTCTAGAAATGAAAACCATTTGCTATTTCCAAGCACCATGGTTAACAGAGTATGGGGGTTGGGCACTGCAAGATGAATGTCCTGAACAATGTCAGGTATGGCTCTAAGATCCTGTACCAACTGATATTCATCACAGTGACGCTTTTTGGCTGGCAAGATGGGAATATTAAAGGGAGACTGGAAGGACCTAATTAGTCCCAATGTTAAGAATTTCTGCAATCTCCTCTAAGGCCTCCTTTTTGAAAGGGTGCTATTTCTCCCATGGGATCCATGCCTCCTCTTTTAGGTTTACTTTTATGGATTGGACATTAACTGCTTTACCTGAGGTTCCATCAACCCAAACGGTTTGGTCAGCTTGTTCATAGATCTCAGGTGAGAAGAGTTCACCTCTGGAAACTTCTGGGCAAGTGAGGAGTTCCTGGAGCTGGAGAGCATGTTCCAATGAAACCTCTATACATAGTTTCTGCTTTTCAGGAGAAAAAGTTATTTGTTCATGCAATTCGCAAAGTCAGTCTCAGCCTAGCAGTGGAATAGGGCAGTCTGGCATGTAGAGATCTTTTGATCTCCAAGCTGGCATTCTAGGGGTTGAAGGAACACTTGTAATTGTCCAGTCACTGCAGTAAGCATTACTGTATCTGAACTTTCCTTGGTTACTTTTGTATTCACACTGAGTATGTAACTCCTGTATCTGCAAGAAAATCAATCGCATTGTTCCCCACCATCAACTGTACTTGAGGCTCATGTGGGGATATAGTGATAGGTCAGATGTCCAAGGGAACCCCTAGGCCTCCTTGTTTGTCATCAGACTCCCCTCACCTTTTTAGCATTTCTCAGCAAGGGTTTCCATCTCAACTTTCCTTTTTGAATTTTGGGCACTCCTTTCTCCAATGGTCCTCCTTGCGATAGGCACACTGATTGACACCTATGTGGGATTCTCTTTTTCTCTTTAGAGTCCCACCTCTTCTGGTCTCACCACCCTAGAATTCTCACCACAGTTTCTAAGAATACTGTGGCCTGCTTTATTTTTCTTGTTTCCTGGGCATTGTAGACTTTAAAAGCTATGTTTACCAGCTAAGAGGGACTCATTCCCCATGCCCCATTTAAACTCTGGAGTTTCCTTCTGATGTCTGGAGTTCTTCGCCCAATGAAAGTCATGTTCACCATCTACACATTCTCTAGTACTTGTGAAAGAGTATCTGTGTGCTTTCTATAGGCCTAATAGATCCTCTCTAAAAATTCAGAAGGGCCCTCATCTGGCTTTTGCTGAAGGGCCTATATCATATTCAGGCACTTTTTTTTAGGCACCCCCAACTTAAGGCCTTCTAGTATGCACATTATGTAATTTTCCAGGAAGGCTAGGTCCCCACCATTTGGATTCCAGCCAGATTTTGTCAAGGGAATTGCCCCAGCTAGGTTGGGGGTCCCCTTGGGATTCTCTTGGTGGAGACATTGGGGCTCTTCATTAGCCTTATTTATAGCCAGCCATCTCTCAGCTGCTGTTAACAAGACATTGAGGAGGGCCTGTACGTCTGCCCATGATGGATGATGAGTGGTAAAAAGTGGAGGTGATAAGCCTGGCTGGTGTAGCTCAGTGGATTGAGCACAGGCTGGAAACCAAGCGGTCCCAGTTCGATTCCCAGTCAGGGCACATGCCTGGGTTGCACACCAGGTCCCCAGTGAGGGCCATGTGAGAGCAACCACACATTGTTGTTTCTCTCCCTCTCTTTCTCCTTCCCCTCTCTCTAAAAAAATAAAGTAAATAAAATCCTAAAAAAAATGGAGGTGATAAGATCTGCCACTCTCTGAGGATCTTTTCTGTATCAGGGGTTGGAATTCTTCCCATTCAGTAACTCTGAAGTGGACAATGGAATATAGGCCCAATAGTAGCCAGCAGGCTGGCCTTCCTGATTTAATCCCCCTATAGGGTATTGTCTCAAAGGAAACTGCTTTGCTCTGGTGGGTCTCTGACCAAATTGGGTGCCCTGGTGGGTCTTCAAGCATGAGACCCATGTTTTTTCATACTGGGGGTGGGACCATTACCTCTTTGGGCTCTATTTCAGGGGTAACTTGTGGCGGGAATGATGACAGAAGAGGTCCTGCTGTTATAAACATTGTGCTCCTTGAATTCATGGCATTAATGACGTCTATTTTTCTTTCTCCCTTTCTTCCTGTGTACTGTCTGGAAGAGGCTTCAAGGCCCCTTCCCTTCTCTGCACCATTAAGTGGACCTGTGTTTCCTGTGAAATCCTATTATGTAGTGACATAAATGCCTTGATATAATGGCTTTCATCCCATTTATGTAACTGTTGTCAATACTGTTCCAATTGCTTAATAGTAATCTAGGAAACTACTCATGAGCCCCCTTCCCCACATCCAAAATGCACATAGGCTACACAGTATTACAATAATAAACCAATACTTCTTTGGACATTGGGTAGTGGCTGTACATACCCCAGTCCGCTAAAATTCTACCCAGTAGGCTCCTTCCAGTAACCAACCCAGAATGGCCCTTGCTGGCCCTGACACACAACAGGCCCAACCCTATGACCAAAAGAAACCAGGAAAACTGGGAACATACAGAAAGAACTGGCATCCATGACTCCATTATTCTAACAAATGCTCACAGGCAAGTTTTTCTGCCAACCAATGGAATCTCACAATCAGTGAACCCAAGCAATGGCCACTCCAAAACTCTGTCAGTTGTCACCCAGACCCCAGTTTGCAGTCTATTTTTTAAATTGTTGTTCTGTTACAATTGTCTCAATTTTCCCCTATTGCCCTCCCCACTGCACAGCCAATCCCTACCCTGTTCTCCATGTCCATGGGTCATTTATACTTGTTTGTTGATTAGAACTTTCCCCTTCTTTCTCCCTTTATCCTCCTCCCTCTGTCCCTCTGGTCACTGTCAGTTTGTTACTTGCTTCAATGCCTCTGGTTCTATTTTGCTCATTTGTTTGTTTTGTTCATTAGGTTTCTCTTACAGCTTAGATCATATGGTATACTCAGGTGATCCTTCTTCCTTCCTAGAGTCTATTTCCTCCCCAGACCCATATCCTTTCACCTGAGAGATGTATTTAAGCAGCCAAAACCCCTAGAGGCTGTGCAGAAAAATTTCCAGCGATTGGGAAGTCCCACAGTCCCACCCCTTGTGGGGGGTGGCCTCAACCTGCCAGAAGCAGCTAGTGCCCCACGTTAGGTGCCACTGTTATAACTGAAAAACTAGTGGGGGCCCAATGCCACCCATAAGCAATAATTCCCTGGACAGAGTCCAGTGAAAAGGAAAGTGGACTTTTTTTATTTACTTAAAAATATGCATAGCAGCCTTGGCTGGTGTGGCTCAGTGGATTGAGCACTAGCCTGTGAACCAAAGGGTCACTGGTTCCATTTGCAGTCAGGGCACAAGCCTGGGTTGTGGGCCAGGTCCCCAGCAGGGGGCACATGAGGGGCAACCACACATTAATGTTCCTCTTCCTTTCTTTCTCCCTCCCTTCCTATCTAAAAATAAATAAATAAAATCTTTATATATATATATATATATACATTTACAGCAGATGTCTTGCCTGCCCCCCATTCCACTGCCAGAGGAGTGCACTGGCAGCTGGTGAATGGCCACCGGGGTGGCTTCCCACAACTTCACGTGTGGGAGAGGGGCATGGGGCTTGTTGCCTAGCCTTACCACCTCCTGGTACCTAGCTGCCCAAATCTCTTCTTCCTCCCACACCACCTCCTTCTTACTGGCCCTGCACCCAACACCTGGAAAGGGGTCTTGTTAGGTCCATGGGGCCTAACCCCCAACCTCCTCGCTGTGCTGGAGCTAGAGTTGACAAGACTTCCGTTAGTGTGGGCCGTGGGCAGGAGACTGCCACCAGGGTTTCACACCTGGGAAGGGGAACGGGGCTTGTGGGGCCTATGCCAGAAGTGTGAGCTGTGGGTGGGCAGCAACTGCCGTGGCTTCATGCCTGGAAAAGGAGTTTTCTGACCTGAGTCTCTCTGAGGCCACTGACCCAAGCCTCCCCCTGCCCTCTTACTGGAAACCTGCTGTGCTCCAAGACAGGAAGGTCCTGGAGCACTATGGCAGTGGCACTGGGTATCCCTAGGCTAGGGCCCCAACTCAGTGAACTCAGTTCCCAGCTGCGGGCCCACCTGCCAAGGGGTGGGGGAGCAGAGTCATGCAGTATTTGCACATGGTCCACTTTTAAAGAACCCCCCCCCCATAATCCCCTGCATGGTGTGAGTAGATGGGAGTGTATGTTCCCCTCATACATCATGACACACATAAACTAATTGCTAAAATTCAGCAGCACACCCAAACATATATTTTTTGCCAATCTGACAAAATAGTTATAATGTAGATCTAAAAACAAAAAATATATAGTACTTATCTACCTTATTGCTACAAAGTGACTTTTAAAAAATCAGATGCTTATACATGTAATAAAATTTTCTGGTATCAAGAATTAAGCAGTCAGATGCAACCTTATTATGAGACAGGTCATTCACCCAGGATGGCTGTGTGGGCTGTTGTCATTCTCCTATTTGACATTCTAAGGGAAAAGAGGTCAGTGCCCCTGACTAAATAATCGGGTATTGCATGTTTTAAAAATTCGTGTAGCACACCAGTTAAAACCACAGTACTGGTTTAGCTAGTTCATCAACCTGAAACACATTGTGGAACCCTCCTTCTTCCTGTATATTTCACATGACATTGAGACTCATTATTTCTTCCTGTTCTTGGGATAGCCACTAACCTCTCCCTTATTCATCATTCTCTATTATTCTGAGAGAAGTAAGCACAACTCTGAGTTCAAAAACAAATATATACTTAATAGAAGAAATAATTTATATATACACATTAATTTTCTTCTATTTTTGCATTGCAATTAATATAATATACTTTATGTTAATTTTTTACTTTCAGATTTCATTATGAAATCATCACCTTTCAAGAGTTGAATTTGTTTTCCTTAATTATGAGGGTTTTTCTGGTCATTAACTCAAAATTACCTATTAGGAACATCTTATTAATGTTCTGTCATCTTGATATTACACACCCCTCCTCAGGTATCTTTGAAAGAACCTTTTCTCCTAGCAAAAATAGTATATTCAAAGTCCAAATTGAATTTTTCCTGCCCCAAAACATGGAATGAATCATGTTCTTGATGTTAAGGAAATTTGCTGGGTTTGTTATTGGACTTGAAATTTCACTGAGTTGATGGAAGAAGATATTTCTTATTGTTTGTTTTCATTGCTACTGCCAAGATAACATATTGCAATTCTAACTTTTTGTCACATGGAGTTTTATTAGTCACTAATATTTTCCATGACACTGAAAAGCAAGAGTGAGTGTAACAGGCAGAATCAGTAAGCTAATTTTGGAACTAATATTCTTTATCTGGTTTTAAAATGCTTACTGAGTAAATGTACTCCAAGAGTCATTAACCATATCTGATTAGAAGAAAGATAAGCATTTGGGTACTGGTCTTTGCCTCTGTGAATGCAGCAAGGAGGCATTAGAATAATAAACTGGATTAGAGTGACATAAATCCAATTGTAAGGAGAGCACTGATGAAGGGATGAAGGAATAGATGATGATGATGATAGATTGATAGATACATAAACACATTATTTACTCTCTATTTGGCATAACTCACCTCTCAAAGTTTTTTAAATTTATTTTTTAAAAATATTATTTTATTGTTGTTTATTGTTGATCATGTTCCGGTTAAAGGTGAGATCATATGGTATTTGTCCCTCACCGCCTGGCTTACTTCATTTAGCATAATGCTCTCCAGTTCCATCCATGCTGTTAAAAGGGTATAAGCTCCTTCTTCCTCTCTGCTGCATAGAATTCCATTGTGTCAATGTACCATAGTTTCTTGATCCACTCATTTGTAGATGGACACTTAGGTAATTGAATAACAATAAAGTAAAAAAAAAATATATATATATATATATATATTATTGTTGTTTAATTACAGCTGTCTGCATTGTCCTCCCACCACTCCACTTCACCCCAGCCAAACCCACCTCCCTCTTTTGTTTCCACCCTCCCCCTTGGTTCTGTCCATGTGTCCTTTATAGTAGTTCCTGAAAATCCTTCCCCCCATTGTTCCTTCCCCCCTCCCCTCTGGTTATTGTTAGATTGTTCTTAATTTCAATGTCTCTGGTTATATTTTGTTTGCTTTTCTCTTTTGTTGATTATGTTCCAGTTAAGGGTAAGATCATATGGTATTTGTCCCTCACTGCCTGGCTTATTTCACTCAGCATAATGTTCTCCAGTTCCATCCATGTTGTCACAAAGGGTAGGAGCTCCTTCTTTCTCTCTGCTGTGTAGTATTCCATTGTGTAAATGTAGCCCATTGTAATCAAAACAGCTTGTACTGGCACAAAAACAGACACATGGACCAACAGAACAGAACAGAGAGCCCAGAAATAAACACAAGTCTCTATGGTCAATTAATATTTGATATAGGGGAAAGAAGCACAAAATGGAGTAAAAACAGCCTCTTCAGCAAATGGTGTTGGGAGATCTAGACAGCTTCATGCAAAAAAATTAAATTCGATCACCAACTTACACCATACACAAAAATAAATTCAAGGTGGATAAAAGACTCAAAGTTCTTATTCCATAAATAGAACTAGGTTTGCCAATATGCTATGTCTTATTTTCTCTTATTTGCATAGGCAAAAGAAACAATGCATTTCTAGACTAGAATAAATATTTTCAAAGCGGGTTCCATAGGATGTTAACATGAATTTGGGGGTAATAATAAAATAAATTGTCTTATGCTCAAGTAAACTGACAGTGCTGGGTTGAATATCAACTGATTTCTTCATTGGAAAAATGCTCAGAGCCTTTAATATCCTTGGTAGACAGTGACACACAGTATTTAATATTCTTGACCATATAAACCTCTTTCTAAGAAACAGAGTTTTTTCAGTATATCATTTGGATAATATTAACCTAAAGGAATCATGGCGAATATGGTCACTATTTAAAGTTTGATTTGGAATCAAGTATATGAACAATTAGACTACTTATTCACAAAATAGTAAAGCATATTCACACTTAAGAATTAAAAAGCCAAAAACAGACTTTTACCAAGTAAGTTTCTAATCAGTCAGATGATGTATTGGCCTTGGCAACTTGGACCTCCCTCTGAGGCAGGAGATGTGGGAAGTACCTGCAGGCACAGTTGTGGGTGTAAGCCAGTTACTTTTGAGTATTTGGATAAGGAAGCAGGACCCAAATAACTTTTTCACTGATTCGTTTCACTTTCACTTTAGGAAAAGTCAGAATTTGTTTGTTTGTTTGTTTGTTTGTTTGACTGAATTGATTTACATGAGACTGTCAAACCACTGAGCCTGTGGTTTTCATTTATCCACCACAATAAAGATCCATAGTAACTTTTAGGGAATGAGTGAAGGTCTTTATTTGGTGATAATGTAGGAAAGCACTGTAAGGTGCATGGATAGGCCTGCAGTGATCATTACAAATCAAATGGAAGGAGACAGTGGTGTGTGATTGCTGCCACTCTCACATTCTGAGAGCTGTGGAATGCCTCACATCCTTTATTAAGCTTTTACTTAGGCTGATTTTGTATAGATTTTTGAAGTATTAATAAATACACACATATTTTTATCTCACATACTGTGTTATTTTATCAACCTTAGAATTGTGATTCCTCAACCCATTCTCAGCTCTATGATAGGTGCTCAACATAATAAATTCTCCACATTCATAACCAAAACTCAATTCCTCCCAGATAGGAATCAAAGGAGAAAATGTTGTAATGTTTTCCTTGATTATAGAATGTATAGTAACCTGAAGGATTGAATTAAGGGGTTGATTTCTAGGGGTGGATATTAGATGACTCTTTTCAAGAAATCTTCAAAAGATACTACAAATGATGAATATGTTTTTCTCTAACATGTAAGGGTATCCTTGAGACTTGGACAGATTTGATTTGGTCATATCAAGGAAAGAAATTAGTTTCTAGTTAATCTCTATAATGATTTGTGTGTATATTGCTTGCAAACACTGACTGATACTGTACTTTTGGAAGAAATAAAAATATATTTTATTATAAATTAAGTATGTCTTCAAATAATTTATATTCTTTCCTGAGTAGCATGATATGTATATTTGAAATAATTAAAATAATTAATAATTACTTATAACCAGCACAATTCAGTATCTTTCTATATGTACTGTAGGGATAAAGATGTACAAGGTCTGTCTAGAAGGTATCCAGCCATGTAATATGAAAAATAGAGATATTTATTGAAGAGATACAAGATACAAGAAACATTGTACATAGGACAGTGATACTGCAGTCCTCTTCAAAGGAGGCACCTTGGGACCTCACACAGTTCTCCCAATTGCCATCAACTGCCCTGTCATATTTTCTTGAATTTCATTGACAGTCCGATATCTTTTTCCTTTCAAAGGTGATTTTAATTTTGGGAAAAGTGAAGAGTCCAAGGGCACCAAATCTGGTCTATAGAGGGGCTGTGTCACCTGGGTGATTTGATATTTTGCCAAAAATCTTTGCACGAGACAGGATGCATGAGCAGGCATGTTGTCATGATAAAGCTGCCAGTCAACCATTGCCCATAGTTGTGGCCTTCTGAATCATCCAAAGATTTTCTGTGGAGGAACGTTCAAACTTAACACAAAATTTGATGCAGATTTGTTGATCTATTCACGCAGTCATTTTGAATGTCATGGCCACACAGTACACATGCTCACTCAATAGTGTCTACTGCACCCAACTGACTAGTACAATGAAGTCATCATTGTTTATGCATGCCCATTCCAGTCCACTCTCCTTGGCTGCCAGGTTTCATGAATGTCACACAAACCATTCTTGTTATATTAACAATGTCTGGACTTTTTCCAGACAGACCTCATATGCCCTGTGCCAATAGAAAACACCAATTACATCCATTCTATTTGGATATTACTTAAAAAAAACTCTTTGTTAAATATAGTTAGCATGTAATATTGTATTCAGGTGTACAACATAGTGATTTGACACATATACCTTATGATATGATCACTATGGTAAGCCTATGGACTATATTCCCTGTGTTGTAAAGGGCAGGGTCTGGAAAAAGCAGCAGCTGTTTGAGTGTGGTGAGTAGGGTACATAAATGTTTTGCATGAGATGAACTGCAATTTGAACATTTCACCTAGAATTTTATATGGTGTACTTGAGTGTGATATTGTTATGTTACAGAATTACATGCTTATGATTTTGTAATAAAATATTTTATAATAAAAATGGTGTTATTTATACTGGACCCTATATATCCCCATGGCTTATTTCTAGAAGTTTGTCTCTCTTATTCCCCTTGATCTTTTCACCCATCTCCCCACCCACTGCCCTTCTGGCAACCATTATTTTTTTCTCAGTATCTATGAGTCTGTTTCTATTTTATTTGTTCATTTGTTTTGTTTTCTAGTTTTCACATATAAGTGAAATTATACACTATTTATCTTTCTCTGTCTGACATATTTCACTTAATACAATACCTTCTAGGTCCATCTATGCTGTCACAAATGGCAAGATTCATTTAGTTTGAAGGAACAAACATACAAATGAAAAACCACTGCTAGCCTTAAAAAAGTGCTCGACATATAGTTAACCATGCTGACTTAGCTACACTTATTTTCTTTCCTTACCAAAATACCACAAAAATGGCAACAAAAAATAAAAAGTTGCAAACACTTAAATCTAAGAGAATAAAACTACTTGGTAATCTATTCCCAAAATTTAACACTGACTCGCAGACATAATGGGATAATAAATGTTTGCTATTTTAAGCCGCTGAATTTTGAAGTGATTTGTTATATAGCAATATACAGCCAAGGATCACCTGAAATTTGAGAAAATGAACTAACATGATAAATAGAGATTCAAAGCACAAATAGAAAAAGAAATATTGATAAAATGGAAATAATCCAATGGGTAGTAAAAATATATATACAAAGAAAACCTAGCATGAATAATATCCTTATAGATATAAGAACATCCTTTTTACTTTATGCGGTAGGCAAATTAAATCAGCTCCTCTCTTTTTGGGTAGGGTGATAAGAGCTATTAACAAACATCACTCAGAGAATGAGAAAGGTGTCTTCAATAAAGAAAAGATAATAAAAGAAAAAATAAAGGAAAGAGCTAGAGGGAAACGTTGAGGAAATATCCCTAAAACCAAAGATTGATAAATGGAAAATGAGGAGGAAAAAACATAGGAAACCACCTTTTCAGTATCAGAATTATAATTTAAAGGATGTTTATAAGTAAAAATTAGGAGGAAAAAAGCTAAAATGAGAGTCACTGACAACAACCTATGATAAAAATAATAATAGCTAACCCTCACTGAGTACATAACAGCTTTGAACTGCTTTGTGTGAACTAATTTAATCCTCACTACAATTTTATTAAGTAGGTGCTATTATATCCCAAGTATACAGATGGAATAAAAAGCACACAGAAATTAAGAAGCTTCCCTGAGGTCACTCAGCAATAAATGGCAAATGGAGTTTGTATTTGAATTTAAAGATATTTGGTTCCAAAACAAAAAACTTCAATCCCCACACTATACTGCCTCTCAGGGAATTGATGTATATAATTGAAAGAGAAATGAGAACACTTAATGTAGAAAGAGGACTGTAAATAAAAGTGTGGAAGATGATAGGCAATAGAACAGGCACAGAGAGGTCCTGATAGAACGTGGTTCTAGACCTGGCAATGATGCTGCCTCACTGGGGCCTTGCAGGGCTCATCTCGGATCCTTAGCTTTCTAATATAAAATTTAAAAATTTGCCTCGATTACTTCCAAAATTCTAACTCTAAAAACTGTAAAGGCAAAACTACTGTTTGATAGATCACTTAAGGTACAGTAATATTGTCTCACCTTCACTATCCTTATACTTCCATAAGGCAGAGATGCTTCGAAATTATAGGATGATCTGGCAACCCCTCTGAACTTAATTTTAATTTTAAGTGGGAAAGCCAACTGCTCCAGTCATTCTTCTCATAGGCATTGTTCCATTCATTCGCTCACCCTGTGTTTATTTTCCTTATCAATGAAATAGTCTATCATTTAATGCCATAAACTGTTCACCATCAAAAACAATGTGGTATCTCTCATGACCATAGTAGTCAATTAGTGGTACTCAGCCACTCATGCTTATTAGAAGTACATGAAAACAAAACAAAACCCCACAACAATTAAAAAAAAAACACAAAAACTTGTAAATGGTCCTCATGACCAAAAATCTGAATTAATTGGCAGTTAGCATGGTTTTAAAGATCAGTGATTCTAATATGAAGCCAGTTTTGGAACTCATACTATAGATAAGTTCTTCCTAAGCAGATTGACTGAACTGAAGATTTACAAGTGAAGCTTGGCAAACTGTGAACTCATTATCATTTCAAGCACTTTTGTATGGAAATCACCAGTTAGTGAGACATTTTGTGCCTGTATAATTTAGTGTCCTTTTGCAGCAAGCAACAACAACAACAAAAAAAATTCTGATTAACTTAAGAAGGAGCAAGTCTACTTCATAGATATGGTATGGCTCAAATAAAGAAAAGAAATGCAAGTAGACAATGCAAAAATAAGACTCATGAAATCTTCTGGGACCAATATAGTAGAACTAGGAGGCTTCTCAAGTTATTAGCATTGAGATAAATCAGATCCAATCATTTTGTTATTCTTATCACTCTGTTCAATGTTCAAATTCCCAACAGGAAGAGTCCGGTTGGCCTAGTGGCTCATATTCCTTTTAATTAGAAAGTATAGTAAAACACATCATAATAAGCAAAAGGTAGTTTTCCAAAGGGAAGTCAGAATTTCATTACCATTGAACAGAAAATAGATGATAGGTAGTCAAAAAAAAAAAAAAAACTATCAAATCTAAATTCACATTCTTAGCCCTGGCTGGTGTAGCTCAGTGGATTGATTTTTAAATCGAACCGGTCCTGGTTCGATTCCCAGTCAGGGCACATGCCTGGGTTGTGAGCCAGGTCCCCGTGAGGGCCATGTGAGAGGCAACCATACATTGCTGTTTCTCTCCCTCTCTTTCTCCCTCCCATCCCCTCTCTCTAAAAATAAAAAATAAAAAAATAAAAATTAAAAAAAAATCTAAATTCACATTCTTGTATATGTTCCTATATTACTATAAGCAATGCATTTTTAAAAGATCCAATATAAAAGTTCAAACTTATATATCAGACAGTAATTATATCCACTAAAATGGTTTTGCTGCATAATTATTTTAATGAAAAAATCTTCCCAATTGCATTAAAATATGATTCATTAATAAATATAATTTCATAAACATGTTTCAGTTGTCCATCCATTCTGTAAAAAAAGAATATATACCTCTACTAAACTGAGGACCTTCAGCATCTTTTATCTTCAATAGTATTATACATTACTTTGTTGAACATTTCCACTGCTTCCACTGAAACTCTGGTTACGGAGAAGGTGATAAAGCATGAGAGCAATTTATGCTAGTCAAGGAGAGGCTAGAGTTCTTCTCCCCAGTGCTTACTGCTGGCAGTGGAGGTGCTTTGGAAATGCATGATTGTGTGCCTTGTCTCCTCCGTGTCTATGTACCTTGTATCCTCTACATTTTTTCCAAAACACTTTCCTAGCACTGCTGAATATGCATTTTATTTTTTATTTTCCATTTATAAAATACCTGAGGATATTTTGAAATACATTGAATGTAAAAGTTGTCTACATGAACATGCCCATTCCCATAGCAGCTTCTAAAATATTGTTTGTAAATATTGTGGTTTCTTGTTAATGATTGTAGAATTATCCATGTTTACATGTAGTACTACCCATAAAATATGTATTAGAAGGTTTAGGTTGATATTTAGTAAGAGGGAAGCAAATTATATTCATCTTCCAGGCAAAAAGGTTGAATTAATCTTCCAAGAAAACACAGATTTTAGATTAGATGAGAATTTTTTTTAGTAAATAAGGCTAAAATGGCTTTTTGTACACCACAATGTCCATGAGATAGATAAATGTATCATTTACTCAAGAGAGAGTTATTTAAAAAAGTGTCTTCCCCCAGTAGAGTTACTTCTTTGATCTGGCTAGATCAAATGAGGAAAGAAGAGTGAAGATGCAGACCTGTTGCCTAGAAAATTCTCAAAGGGTTTTTGCAAACTTCTAATCTGACCATCATCATAAATCTTCAAAGTAAAGACATAATAATATTTGATAAATGAGAAATAAAGACTAGAGAGGACCTCTACTTCCGTACTAGTTAGTTTGAAATTATCTACCTACTGAGGATGATCAGAGGTGCTTGCTACAATGTAAAAGCATATCCTGAGAGTTTATACACTGCAAAGCATTCCTAGAACAAGATCCAAGAAAAAAATGGAAATTCAGATAAATTAAGACTGAGAACCATTCTCTCTGGCAGATTTACAACTGAATAAAGAAGTTGAATGCCTGAGAAGTGCATTGGAGCCATTGACAGCCTTGTAGAGCTTGGATAACAATGTGTACCTTGGGTTCCTGAAAGGCATAGGAAATTATCCCAGTCCCAAATGGTTACAAAACATCTTCAGATAATTTCAAACCCCTAAATTAAATTAATTAACTTAGATTGCTAGAGTCCCTAGGCACCTTGCAAGAGAAAAAGTATATTCTCTTTTCTATAAGTGATTTTTTCAAATAATTTTTCAACTAAATGCCTCATATGCAATGCAAAATAACTAGACACAAATAAAAAAGCAACAGAAGTCAGTTAAAATAAAGAAACTAAAATGGGCTCCAGAAAAAAAGTCACACTCAAAAATTGGGAAGCACTTTTTTTTAATATGAAGTACACATAGAACATTTATAAAAACAACTACGTCATGATTTTTGTCTGTAGGCCTAGCAAACTAATAAAGGTATCAAGGTAATCATCTAAGGGGAAAGCACATTCATTAAGTACTGAGGAAACCAATTATGAGCTTCTAAGAGTCCTCTCCCAGTGAGATCACACAGGACACATACTTTCTCCAGCAGTGAATTGTTAGTACACAGTAAAACATGAATAAAATGCTATAACTAGTCTCATCTAAGACTCAGTGGCCAAGGGTTTAATTGGAAGCTGGTCACATAGGAAACCTCTGGCTATGATGTATCAAAATTCCAGACTTTCAGAAGAAAAGCAGATGTTCAGTATAAATTGCATTTCTTGTACAAGCAACTTAGGCTCAGTGAACCACTCTTGTCAGTTCTGAGAATGACAAGAACCCTCCTGGAATCTAAGATAACAGACCTAAGCCCAGGCATGATCTTGCAAAAAGGCTTTATCTAAGGATAGCAGTTTCAGGCCTGTTATTTCAACTCTATTCTGCATCACTTGTCCTCTGGATAAGGCAATTATACAACAAAATCTTTATCTGGGGAACTCACCACACTGTAGTGCTATCTCATTTGTAACCTTTAGGAGTCATGGATTTATTCAGTTAAAACAAATCCCAAATACCATAAAAGCCTATCTTTAAAAGTCAGGTTGCTTTCTCTTTTAGTTTCTGAGTTATCTTTTCTTTATCTGGCACTTGGCATAAATTTAGGCACACCAGATCGCTGACCAGTAAATTGAAGCTCACCTGAACACCTTCCAGGGCTAAGGCTGAGTCATGATAATGAAGATACACACACAAGAAGAGGGCACATCCCCTGGACTAAAATAGTTTACCAATGTTAGGGCTTCCCCTCCACCCCCAAACAGGGTCTATGTTAATCAGGCAGTACAAGTTAATGGGGTGCCTGACGTGATCTTTCACCATGGGGCCTATTGCCCAAAATTCAAAGTACAGTCCACTTAGTTCAGTTGAGTCCATGGTTTCAGAGCGACCACCTGAAGCAATCAGTGTCTTGACACCAACTCATGCTCCTCAAAAAGTGCATGGAGAGAATCTGAAAGTGTTTCCTGTAGAGAGTGCTGGGGCCAACCCCTGCTGTCTCATAGACAGGTATAATCACAGGCTCAGCCATTGATTCAAAATGCCACAGCAGCTGGGAAAGTAAGCAGCTAGGAAATTCAACACTGGGAATTTGTTCTCTTTTCTTTGGATGGAGGGAAAACTCTCCAGGAATAGTTTTAAAAATCAAAGATTATTAATCCCCTCTCCATTCCACATGCTTTACCATGTGTCAGCATTTTATTTATTCTGCTGTTCTAAAATAAGCAGGTCTCATTCAGCAACCATAACTTTATGCTTTCTCAATTATTCACCACTCTCACCCATATCATTTTTTTATTATTTTTTAAATTTATTTTATTGATTATGCTATTATAGTTGTCCCATTTCCCCCCTCTATTCCCACCCACCACCACCACCCCCATTCCCCGCCCTTTAGTTTTTGTCCATGTGTCATACACATAAATTCTCTGGCTTCCACATTTCCCATACTATTCTCAACCTCTCCCTGTCTGTTTTAAGCCTACCATTTATGCTACCTATTCTATGCACTTTCTCCTCCTCTCTCCCTCTCCAACTCCCCTGTTGATATCCCTCCATACATTATATAAATCCCTTTAACATTTCATATAATAAAGGATGGGTGATGATGAACTCCTTGAACTTGACCTTATCTGAGAAGCACTTTATCTGCCCTTCCATTCTAAATGAAAGTTTTGCTGGATAGAGTATTCTCGTATGTAGGTCCTTGCCTTTCATTACTTGATATACTTCTTTCCAGCCCCTTTTTGCTTGTAAGGTCTCTTTTGAGAAATAAGCTGACAGTCTTATGAGAACTCCTTTGTAGGTGATTGTCTTCTTTTCTCTTGCTGCTTCTAGGATTCTCTCCTTATTTTAAATCTTGGGTAATGTCATTATGATGTGTCTTGGTGTGTTCCTCTTTGGGTCCAACTTCTTTGGGACTCTCTGAGCTTCCTGGACTTCCTGGAAGTCTATTTTCTTTACCAGATTGGGGAAGTTCTCCTTCATTATTTGTTCAAATAAGCTTTCAATCCCTTTTTCTTCCTCTTCTCCTTCTGGCACCCCTATGACCCTGATGTTCGGATGTTTACAGATGTCCTGGAGGTTCCTTAGTCTCTCCTCATTTTTTTGAATTCTTGTTTCTTTATCCCTTTCTGGTTGAATGTTTTTTTCTTCCTTCTGGTCCACACTGTTGATTTGAGTCCCAGTTTCCTTCCCATCACTATTGGTTCCCTGTACATTTCCCCTCATTTCTTGTAGCATATTCTTCATATTTTCATCTGATTTGTGACCAATTCAACCAATCCTGTGAGCATCCTGATTACCAGTGTTTTGAAATATTCATCTGATAGGTTGGCTATCTCTTCGTGACTTAGTTGTATTCTTTCTGGAGCTTTGACCTGTTCTTTTATTTGGGCCATTTTTTCCCCTTGGTGCACTGGTTACTTTAAGGGGTAGAGCCTTAAGTGTTCACCAGGGTGGGGACAACCCACGTAGCTGTGTTATGACACTGCCTGTGGGGACAGGGCCTGAGACAGAACAATGGCACTTGCTCTGCTCTCCACCAGCTGCCAGTCACCTTGGTTCCCAGTCACCTCACCCAACACCCACAAGCATATTGGGCCCCTCTGCACCGGTTCCTGGGTGGGTGGGCCTATGCACATCTAAGTCCCTGTGGATCTCTCCAATGAACTGTGCCATCATGCTGGGAGTTCCTCCTACTGCCGCCTCAACCCCCACAGGTGTTTTTAATAGGTGGTTTGAGGCTTTATTTCCCTGCGTTGGTGGGCTGTGTGGTCTGTTCCGCTCCCCAGCTTTACCTCCCAGTCTATCTGCACGCGCACATGAATGAGGGACCTCTCAGCCCACCAGTCTCGGCCCCAGTTGGTTCAGGTTGGCCAGCCGTGGGCTTCTCCGGGTGTGCTGGCCTCAGGCTCCACCAAGTGAGCCAGCCGCGGGTCTCTCAGAGCAGCTGCAGCATTGCCCCCACCACTCCACAAACTGCCAGCTCACCAAGCGCTCTCTGCCTGGCTCTGCCCCACTTATCAGTCCGGATGAACATGTCTTCTTTAACTTCTTGGTTGTGAGACTTCCAAACAGCTGGATTTTCTGTCAGATCTGGATGTTTTTTGTTTTTAAATTGTTGTTTTCCCACTTTTGGTTGTACGAGAAGGCATAGTGTGTCTACCTATGCCTCCATCTTGGCCAGAAGTCTCACCCGTATCATTTATCTAGAAGGGTTATATACAAGAAGGTCCAAGCATTTACTCAAACACACACACACATACACACACACACCCCACTTTCCAATTAGCAATAATCACACCTCGGATAAACGTCATTGGCTACGATACTGCCACTGCCAAAACTCAAACACAATACTTTTATATAACTTACTTAATCAGAAATACTCAATATGTTTAGGAATTAGAATAAAATGAGGAATTTTACTGATGTGACCTTCTACCAACTTTCAGCTTTTGGCACAGATCACAGGTTAGTAATGCAATTAGTCTCAGAAATATCAACTTGGTCAGGAACTCAATTTCAGATAGCTCCAACAGAGAATGAGCCCTTTTCTGTGGCCATGTGTAGGTGACACAGATGGTCCAGTCAGCATCAAAGATATTTTCATACTTTATGGTCTCACAGAAGGGGTTTCTAAATCTGCAACAACCTTGGAATTCTCTTCTGTTCATTAACCTGTGCCTGCCTTTAGTTCAGCATAGCCCGTGCTGAGGCCAAAATGGCCCATAACAGAAAACACTGTTTCAGCTTGGAGTCAAGCTCAGGCAATTAGTATATGAATTCAGATTCTTAAACAGTGGTTTTTCTTCAGAAGCAGCAAAGCTGAGATTCTGTAAGTCAGAGAGCTGTGTTCCAAGTCCAAGTGGCAAGCAAGCATTTCCTAAGCCAGTTTTGTCTTGTCAGTGGAGTCCAAATTGTCTTAGAGTCCAAACTGATCTACTCAAAAATATGCACATTAGGCTGAAAAAGAGTACCCCTCTAAGGGTCAGATATATTATTTCATAAGAGCTCATTAGCAACTAAAAACTATTTTTGCAACATCAAAAGTGTATCTCCATCTGGAGATTGACACAGAAGCTCTCATAATGGGCAAAAATCAGAGTCAAGAGCATGAGTTACAAATATAGATTTTAACTACTTAACTTAAATTCCAACCTACCCACCAATGACAAAAAGCAAAGAATCCCTGTCCCACCAGCTCTTTCCTTTGTAGCCTTCCCTGATGGTGACAATCCCTCTAGAATTTATGAAATTACAAACATATAAAGCAATTTTTATTAAGCATTCATATGCAATAACCACCAAATGCAAGCCAATTAAAAATCTTCCTTCCTTATGTTATTGCAAATTCACTGAAACTTCAAACAGTGAATTCTAGGTTGAAAATGACACTTGCTGCAGGAATCCAGCTGGAATATAAGTGGGGCTGTGGTCTGCTGCAGCAGGAGAAGTGTTCGGCTGAAGAAATGGCAAGACTGTTTTCCTTTTATCTCCCCTTTGGTTTATCTAAAATTTGGTTCCAAATGAGAGTATGGATTTAACCTTTTAAAATCCCACCTAGAAGAAAGAAGGTACACATTTTTAATATGTCTGGTTCATCCAATGCTTCCTCTTCCATTGGGAGGAGAGACAAAACACCCAAAGACATCACCCAGGTTGCATTATTTTCTCCTCCCTTTAGCTAGGGTGTCCAAAGAGCTAGAGAATCCAGCCAGCCATCTCTCCAGGAGTGGATACGCAATTCTCTAATTCCATATGCAATTTTACCTTTTCACAATGGGAAGCAGTTTGGCTGCTGTTTCATTCCATGGACTACTTATAGACACCCAGGAAGGATGGTTCACCTTTTTCTGTCCTTTGAGCCTTCCTCATTTAAACGATATTTCCTCTGTATGTCAGTGGGTCAAAGTCATTCTAGAATATCCTGCTTCTGACCCAAACTATGTCAGGGTAGGACTCACAGGAATCAGAATAGAGTCTTATTCAGGGTTATAATTTAGTACAGCTAAAGGATACCAAGCGATATCAGCAAGGGGAAAAAGTGATGCGGTAAAGTTGTAGGAAACCATGTTCACACTTTCTTGATTCCTTTCCCAGTGGAGTCACAGAGAACACCTTTAATTCCTCAAGCAATGAACTGTGGCAGCACATTTGAAATGTTGTCCATCAGGGAAGCTCATTAGAGACTCAGTGTCCAGAGATTTCATTGAGGGTTGGTTACGTATCTTCTCTCTTACACATACTGAGATACTTAGAAGGAAAGTAGCGCAAACAACATTATTTGTACAAACACTGTAGTCACAGAGAGTAGCTCTCACTGGTTTTGAAAATAGTGGGTTTTGAAGATAATAAGCCCTCCCAATGAATGTCTGAGTTCCCCTATGCCAGCCTAGGCCTTTATTTCTAGTGCTCTTTTAGGCTTATTATGTTGACCCTTTTCTGCACTACACTCATTATAGGGCTTAATAAATGTCAAGGGTTAAATACATGTAATGTGTTCTCTTATCACTATTTAATTAAACTAGAAATAATAACTAATATGTCAACTTAATCTCCATATGTTTCAACAATAAGATATATACATTTACATAATTCATGGACCAAAGTTTAAAAACTCACAATAGAAATAAAATTTTTTGAGCTAAATGGTATAAATTTCACTAAAGAATCAGAGAAATGAAGTTTTAAATCAGGGTGGTATGTCTGTACAGCCTTATCAGAATGACTAAAGCACAGAAGACTAAAAATACCAAGATTTGGTGCTGATGTGGAACAAACATATCCCTTATATACTATTCTTGTGAGTGTAAATTTATACAACCAAATTCTACAAATAATTTATGTAGAATGGTAAATATATTGTGTTATATTCATACATCATTAAAAATATACATCCTGACCATAAATTGTACTTATACATATATACATGCATATGAATCGTACAAGAAAACATTGGGAGAATGAGACCAGGAACAAAATAATACACATTTTATGAGTCCATTCTCATAAAAATGTGAATAAAACAAGACAAATAAAATTGTTATTTCTAGAGATGTAAGCTTGGATTTGAAAACAATTCAACATCAAGGATGTAATGGTTGGAATCATGGGGTTGTGGCTACATGGTGAGTTGGAATTGGGGAAAATGGCACAAAAGAGGCTTATGAAGGGTTGGCAATGTTCCTTTTATTGAGGTGCATGTAGATTAAAATTATAAGAGAAAAACATAAATATTGCTCAGAGAATGAAAACAAATTTTGTAGGAACATATGCATGTTTATGTTTTAGAAGCCAGCCCTATTGAGTGTTTAAATCAGAAACTTTGTAACACATTATAGGAAAGAATTACTCACAGAAAAGGGAAGTACATATTGTAGATTGTAATGAAGAGGTGACGAGGGTAGAAAACACCCTCCCCCACACATACACAGGATTTTAAGAGATCCAAATTCTATTTGGCTAAGACACATTGACTGAAAGGTACAGTGACTGGGAATGAAGCTAGAGGTGCATGTAGAGCCACTGAATGATGTATGCTTCTGATGGTTATTTTTAAATATTTGAATTCTATATAAACTGGAAGGCTGTAGTTACTACAACATAATATGAGTTGCTTTAAACTTCTTATCCTGTCTTTGATGACAAAAGATGATGGGAGAAGTATGAAATAAATATTCCAATAATGAGATAATTTCAGTAGTTATGGCAAGAAATACCATCTTGAAACTGACTAGTGTCCTAAAAATAAGTAGACAATTCTAAGACATATTATTAGAGTAAAAAATAAATAAATAAAATGGTGCCAAATATTAATTGACATTATATATATTAAAAGATGAAAAAAAGGATCCTACAATTTTCTGGTTTGAGAAACTGGAAGGAGAGCTTTAAGTTGGAAATCATTAGCATATAGATGTTATACATTTCTGATAGAATAGATGAGATTACCAATAAGTGTATGTAGCAATGCATGGCTAACTATAGCTAACATTTTTTAATGATTAGCTGTTTTCTAAGAAGAGTGTTAAGCACCTTTTATAACTAACACTGTTTAATCTTTGCAACAACTCTAGGAAATATACCCATTAAAGAAGTGAAAAAACATGACCTTGAAGAGTTATATAATTTTCCCATGACTGCATAGTAAATGCTGAGGGTTATTTTTAAATTCTTACAGTATGGGTACAGAACTTGTAAGCTTAATGACTATTATTACTGTCCTGGTTAAAAGAAGCATGCTCTAAACCAGGCCTTAAAGAGGTACATTTAAAAAGCAAGTGGAGGCTACAAAAGAGACTAAAAAAAGTTGTCCTTATATTAGGAAGACCAAGAGAATCACAGGAGTGTCTTTCAAGATAAAGGATTTGGTCACACTCTTAAATGTTGCTAAGACAAAGTCAATATAGTAATTTAATGTGACGTTATTAAAGTTATCTCTACACTTGAGAAGTAAAGTTTTCCTAGACTGTTGACTGTATGATTAAAGTTAAAGGTCTATGTGGCACCAAAGAGGGAAAAAAGTAGAATATGATATCCTATCTTTTGTTTGGGATCTAATGAGAATGATTGTGAGGAGATGGGAAAAACAGACATAAAGATAGAGAAAAAGAAACAGATAGAGATAGAGATGAGAAAGAGGCAGACATTGAGAGACAGAGACAGACAGAAAGAAAGATTAGAAAAATTAACGATGGAGAATTGTTCTAGAAAGAAAATTTCTAGAGACATGAAAACAAAACGTGCTGTCTTTTTTATGATAGAAGTGGGCCCAATGGTTGGCTTTTCATGCTAAAAAATAGCTTCAGGGGCTTGGCGTCTGACTTGGCTTTTAGCAAGTTAGGAATTCATCATTAGATGTTGCCAGGTTACTTCCCTAATCACCTAGTCCCAAGAAACTCACCACAGGGCCACAAATGTGAGCTGAGATCGAGGAGGCAATAAGGTCATGGGTATCTGGAACACTTCGTCATGTAACTTATTCATTACTTTAGAATTTGTTTGAACCCTTTATATTTTCTATTTTAAAATTAATTTATTTTTCAATTTTAGTTGACATACAATATTATATTAGTTTCAGTTATACAACATAATGGATTAGATATTTATATACCTTACAAAGTGATCACCCTGATAAAGCTAGTACCCATCTGGCACCACACATTGCAGTATTGTTGTTGACCGTTTTCTTTATGCTGTACTTTCCATCTCTATGACTATTTTTATAACTGGCAATTTGTACTTCTTCATCTCTTTCACCTTTTCACACATCCTCCCAGTCCCCCTTGCTCTAGCAGCCACAAATTTGTTATCTGTATCTAGGAATTTGTTTCCATTTGTTTTGTTTTATTTTCTATTTTTTACTATTGCTCAAGTACAGTTGCCTCCATCTTCACCCTCCCCCTACTCCACCTGTCCCTGCCTCCTACCCTCAAACCTACCCCCTTTGGCTTTGTCCATGTGTCCTTTATACATGTCCCTTGTTAGCCCTTCCCCTACTTTCCCCCATGATCCCTGTCCCCTCTCCTCTCCGGTTACTGTCAGTTTGTTCTTTATCTCAGTGTCTCCGGCTGTATTCTGCTTGCTTGTTTTGTCGATTAGGTTCCGCTTATAGGTGAGATCGTATGGCATTTGTTTTTTTTATTTTTTTTTATTTTTCACATATAAGTGAAATAATATGGCATCTGTCCTTCTCTGTCTGACCTTTTTCATTTAGTATAATATCCTCCAAGTTCATTGATGTGGTACATATATACAATAGAATATTACTCAGCCATAAAAAGATTAAATCTCTCTTTTACTGTCATTTGGTGATAAAGTCCTGCTGCAGCCAACAAAATTTATAGCTTGGTCTCTTAGACACCTAGATAACTATGGTCAAGCATTCAGCCTCTGTTAGGGGACCACAGCGAAAACCGTAACTAAGTGAAGTAGTTAAATGTCAAGGATTCGATTGCTTTCTTCAAAAAACTTGAAAGGACTGTGCTGTGATTTACCTAAAAGTGTTTAATAAACCTTAAAACAGCATCTTTTATCTGCCACACATACTTCAACTACCATTAAAATTTACTCAGCCACATAAGCCAAGGAGCAGATTGGCCTGAAATGCATCCTTGATCCTGAAATGCAGCCCAGAACCTTTCTTTTCTGAGCTGTCCTAATCCTTTTGGGATGCTCTAACAAAATAGCACATAGTGTATGGCCTATAAACAATGGAAATGTATTTCTCATAGCTCTAGAGTCTGGAAGTTCAAGATCAAGTGCTAGCATAGTTGGATTCTAACAGAGCCTATTTTTTGGGTTGCATACTGCTGACTTCCTGCTGTGTCTATTCTTGGCTTAGGGGCTACAGAGCTCTGTGGTTTTCTTTCATAAGAGCACTAATCCCATTCATGATGGCTCCACCTAATCCCTACATTCCCTCTCCTAATACCATCACATTAGAATTTCAACAAATAAATTTTGAGGCAATATGAACATTCAGACTGCAGCCAAACCCCACAGAAAACTGGAATCATTTTAGAGTTATTTGGTAGTTTATAATAAAAGAACTTAATAAGTCATTTATAATAAGTATTCTCACCAGAAACTATTTCTTAGTTTTGGGAGTGTCAGATAAGTAAGTTATCTTTCACCTTTGAATAGAATAACTCAATATGCCCTAGACCACAGGAGACACAGATCTCTAAATTTTTATAAGATTTACTTTTTACCCTCTGTCACATATGTGCCAGGACAAAATGTCTAATAGTGCCCACTTCTTGTTCACTGGTTTTATTAAAAAAAATGATTTCAAGAGACAGAGAGAGAGAGATTGACCTGTTTCCTGTTGTTCCACTTATTTATGCATTCAGTGGTTGATTTTTGTATGTTCCTTCACTTGAGATTGAACTTGCAACCTTGGAGTATGGGGATGATGCTTATAATCAATTGAATTACCTGGCCAGGGCTTGTTCACTAGTTTTATTTAGCATAATGTCCTCAGTGGAATAGATCAGGGTGATATTCTGTGTCATGAGGAGTTGCTCAAGGTGGGAGAGTTGATTTTGCCATCAGGTAAGATAATTAAGACACACTGTCATCAAGGAACACGTATAAAGGTCATGGACAAAAAAAGAGGGGGACGGTAGGACTGAATGTGGGAGGTAGGAGTGGGGAGGGTGGAAGAGAGTACCGGGAGGATAACGGGGACATCTGTAATTGAACAACAATAAAAAAAGAAAAAATAAAATACAGCCACACACACACACACACACAAAGATACACTGTGTCACCTGCCAGCTAAGCCAAACTGCTTTTGATGATATGCATTAAACGGTAGAGAGAAAGAATTTTCTGGCTCGTAGCTGCTTACTAGAGAATAAGGAAAACGAAAAGTTGCTTCCAAGTGGTGTGCCATAAAACTCAAGTTTTATTTTACTAATGAATTCAGTGGGCCAAGAATTCAAACAGAGTAGAGAGGACTTTTCTATGTTTGTGGCTTCAGCTGAGAAAATGAATAAATGAGGATTACTCAATTACCTGGAGAAGCCTTCTTTATCCACATCTGGTGCCTGGGTTAGGATGGCTTAAATCCTCCATGTAGCTTTGGTTAAGTACTTACTACCTGTGGTGTGGGTTTCTTCACAGCATAAGGGCCTCAAAATAATCGAGTGCTGATTGTACTCTAAGAGTGTTTTTTTTTTTTTTTCATTGAGGAAGGCAGAAACTAAATTATTTCAATCTAGTCTTGGAAGTCATAGCCTCACTCATTTCTGCTGCATTCCATCTGATAAAAACAAGCCTCAATTATATTAGTTATCCGTTTCTGTGTAACAAATTAACTCAAAACTTAGTGGCTTAAAACTATGTATATATAAAATCTCACAACTTCGGTGGGTCAAAAATCTAGGTGTAGCTTAGCTGGGTAACTCTGCTTCAAGATTTCTCACACAGCTGTATCAACCAGAGCTCCTGTCTCATCTGAAGCCTTGACTAAGGGAGGATTTGCTTCCAAGATTACTCATGTGATTGATAGCAGGACTCAATGACTCACTGTTACTGACCTGAGGATCTCAGTTCCTCCTTGGCTATTGGCCAAAACCTCCTTCCATTGCTAACCATATGGCCTCTCCATTGAGCACCACATACCCCGACAGCTGGCGTCCATCAGAATAAGAAAGATAAAAAGGAAGGGAGGACAAGAAGAAAAGACAGAATTTTTTTGTAAGCCAATCTCAGAGGGTACATTTCAATATATTTGCCATAATCTCTTCATTAAAATTAAGTCATTAGCCTGGCTGAAAATAAAGAGAAGGCATTATACAAGGGTGTGAATAACATACGGAGATGTGGGAATTATTTGGGGCCATTTTAGAAGCTACCTTCTACAATTTGCTCTCTGACCCTCAATAATTTATATCCTTTTCACATTCAATATACATAAAGTCCTTCAACCTTCTCAAAAGTCACATCACATTAAAGTAACAGCTTAAAGTCCAGAATTTCACCATCTCACTCATTTCCAAGTAGGATGAGGCTCCTGAGCTATAATGCCAAAACTGTAGCTCCTGGAGCCCGGCTCCTTTCATTCTGTTGATTTATTAACTGAAGACAAATTCTGTCACTCAAAGGCTCATAAAACAGTAGTGGGATAGGCATAGAATAATCCCTACAGAAATTCCTATTCAAAAAGTTTCAGGTGGGAGGGGAAAAGAAGAAGCCAAAAAGAATCACTGACAGAAATTCTGACATCCAACCAAATGTTGGCAGCTCTTTGATTTGTTCTCAAGGCCTGTGGATAATTTTCCATGATTCTTATATTTCCCCTTCTAGGTTTTTTTGCTGTGTCTTTTGATTCATTTTTCATGAATGATAGCATATGTTTGTAGCTAAGTAGTCTTCTCAGCCAGTTTTTTGCCTGTAATATGTTAAGGGCACAAAAAATTATCATTTTATTCCATCTCTGCCCCATTCCACCGTGATAATATTGTTTTGCTTATATACTTCTACTTCACTCAAAAACTTCCTGTGAATACCAGTGAAATTTACTCCATTAGGCAAAAGTAAAACACACACACACACACACACACACACACACACACACACACACACTTCCTGGACATAAAACTTTCTTTCCTTTTGTCTCCTGCAGAGAAAGCTAAGGGACAAGTCCATTAAGTTTCTACAATAGTGGGCTATGGTTGCCATAACAAAGTACCACAGACTGGGTGACTTAAATAACAGAAATTTATTTTCTCACAGTTATAGAGGCTGAAGGTACAAGACCAAGGTACTGGCAAGTTTGATTCGCCTGAAACCTCTTTTTTTGGCTTTCAGATAGTCGTCTTCTCCTCCTCAGTCTTTACGTGGTCTTTTCTCTGTGCACATGCCCTGTGTGTGTGTTCTACTTTTCTCTTTTTGTAAGAATACCAGTTAGATTGGATTAGGACCAATCCTAATGGTCTTATTTCAGTTCATTTTAAAGGCCCTGACTCTAAATACTGTACATATTGAAATAATGAGGATAAGAGCTTCAAAATATAAATTTTTTTAAAGATTTTATTTATTTATTTTCAGAGAGAGGAGAAGGGAGGGAGAAAGAGAGGGAGAGAAACAGCAATGTATGGTTGTCTCTCACATGGCCCTCACTGGGGACCTGGCCCGCAACCCAGGCATGTGCCCCAACTGGGAATCGAACCAGGACCCTCTGGTTCCCAGCCCACGCTCAATCCACTGAGCTACACCAGCCGGGCAAAATATGAATTTTTTAAGGTACATAATTCAGCCCATAACAGCTTCTTATAGATAAATAAATGCTGTTTTATTGGGGACGTTGTAGGGGCCACATGTTATAGGAAAGCTATCCCAGATTCAGGAGGAGGGAATCAACTTCTCAGTTCTCAGTGTGTCAAATTATTGAGTTGGCCAAAAAGTTCCCATAAGATTACTCTGGTAGCCCTTAGTTGTGTTTAACTTCATTTAAAAATAATTTTGTTAGATTGCATTGTGACAGCTGTCACATCAACATGCATTTAAAAAATACCGAAATTGGTGAAAATTTGTATAGCCATTTTAATATTGAAGATAAAATAAAATATGCTACATTTTCATCATATTATGCTTTATTAGTTTAAGAAAATTAAAAACACAAATGAAACACAAAAAATATTTGTGCAGTGTATGAAGAAGGTACTGTGACTGATTGAATGTGTCAAAAGTGGTTTGCGAAGTTTCATGCTGGAGATTTCTCTCAGGATGATGCTCCATGGTCAGGTAGACTAGTTGAAGTCAATGTCCATCAAATTGAGACATTAACTGAGAATAATCAATATTATATTACATGGGTGATGGCCAACATGCTCAAAATATCAAAATCAATACAATTATTGGTGAAAGTGATAAATGTGTCTTTTATTCTATGGAAAAATAAATAACATATGAACTTTTTGGCCAATCCAATATTTGCAGGTATATTTAAAATTGACATATTGACCATTTTATATTTCTGACATTGTGTTTAGACACTACCATTTATGATAATTGTATTGTCTTCAAATAATCCATCATAAATTATACTTTGGCAAATTTTGTTTCCTTTCTGAGAGTCTTTCTCCTTCTTATGTAGAGATTATATCTTCAAAATTCATTGTTTCTACTATTTTTCATTTCAGTCTTCAATTTTAAGCTCCCCTTGGCAAATCTTACTCGGTTTATTTATTCTTTGGCTGCATCGATATTTATTTCGCTGCTGATACCAGTAATATAAGAGAAGATAGGGGCTTGATTAGGTATGCATATTTTTCAGCTATTATTAGATATAAGATATTCTTAATTGCATATTTACCCCATGTTAGTCATTCTTTTAACCAAAAATATTCCTTCTGAAATCTAAAATTTTTCATGTTTAAGTTATTTTATCAGAAGGATTAAAGTTAATATATTGGTTTTTATCTTTTAAATATAATTTTGTGCACATCAATAGAATAATAGTATCATGATAACTTGATAAAAATAAAAATTGTACCATATATATGACACAAAGAAAAAAATGTCGAATGCAGTGTCAAATCCTGGACACATTGCTGGGACTTGTCAGTTCACAGCATCACCTAAAACAAAGAGACTTGAATGTAAGCATGACTGCTCATGTCACCTTCAGAGAGGCACTGCTTCCAGGGACTGTTGCTTCTGCAGGAGAATCAGGTATGGTTCAAAAGAAAGGAAAAAAAGAGAAAAGAAAGAAAAGGAAGGAAGGAAGGAAAAAAGGAAGGAAGGAAGGAAGGAAGGAGAGAGAGAGAGAGAACCAAGAGAAGGAAATTGAATATTTTACAAAAACAAAAGAGAAACAAAGCTAGTCAGTTGCTCTTAAATGGTAATGGAAAATATAATAAAAATAAAAATAAATAAAAGAAAAATTGTCTTAATTATATTTATTGGTAGAAGATACCTTGAAGTAACACAACACACAAAATTCCAAGGAACAGACAAAATACTCAGACCAACTTCATACAAAATCACCATGAAAATAGAATAGAACACGCTAACTAAGGCATTGCAACTCATAAATATTTTCTTTAAATAATCAACTTCAAAGCAGAAGATTATTAAATAACACTCTGAAAAGATAGGTATTCATATTTATATTTAATAAAAATGTCTGCAATAAAAATTCAAAAGTGAAGAACAGAAATGGGAACAATGACAGAAATGATGGATTACTTTTATTCAGAAACAACAAAAGGTATAAATCAATTAAACATTATTTTAATTGCTGAATAAAAAAGAAAATTCTAATTCCAGTAAAAATGTCCTTTAAATATTAAGACAAAAGTGAAGACATTTTCATATAAACTAAAAGTGAGAGCATTTGTTGTAATAGATTAACACTATGGAAGAAATGTTTTAAAACAATTCAGGCTCAAGAATAATGATAACAGATTGAAAATTAAAGGTACATGATAGAAAAAAAACATCAGAAATTGTAAATGTGTAGCTAAAAATACAATAATATTTTTAAATTTCCTTAATATATAAAACACATATGACATGTAACTAAGGGGCTGAAGACTTAAAATAAGCACATAGAAAAGTGCTCAAAATTAGAGAAATGCAAGTTAAATCCACATTAAGATGTTGATGTTTACATAAATGAATAGCTTAAAAATATTGAAAAATAAAAATAATGAAAAGATCAGACATTTCAACTTCTCTTTCTCTCTGCATGTCTCTCAATAATTGATTAAAAAAGAAGACAGACTGCTCCTATTTCCACATATAAGGAATTTATCATTTGCTACTCCATCCTAATAACAAGTAAGAAGTTAGAATGAAATATCAATAGCTCATCTTGGATCTGTAAGGGAGGGGAGAATAGAGGGCAAACCATTACCCTTAAGATTGGAGAGATAGACAAGTAAATACAGGGAGTCACTGCTTACCAGAACAGAAACAAGAGTAGAAACTGCCCCAGAAAACCAGTGCCAGGGTAGGAAAACCAGAACTGTGACTGACTAAGTATAGAGGCTTCACGTCAACAATTCTGACAGTTAACTCCAGGAAAACCCAATCATAGCACCTCCTCCACAGTATTATGGGATTTTCCTGTTTGATGTCAACCAGGTTCCCACATGTGCAATATATATATATGAAAAATACCCTTCTGCCTCCAGCAGGCAGTGGGGAAAAGGAACTTGTGAAATTATACTTCAAAAAGTGAAGAAGAAAAAATGGCATTTTCAAATGTACCACCCTGGTGGCGGATGCTAATAATGGAAACCCTATGCTTATCTGGTGATGGGGTATATTATATGGGAAATCTCTGTATTTTCCCTTTCATTTTGCTGTGAATGTGAAACTAACCTAAAAAATGCAATCAGTCAAAAAGATACACAATCATAAGGATACGGACAACCTAAACAACATTATCAACCTTTTTGACCTAAATGATATTTTTATAGACTTATCTTTTGAAGAGCAGTTCTAGATTCATAGCAAATTGAGATGGAGTTGTGAGATATCCCCTATACCACCCATCTCCATACCTAATAGCCTCCCATTATCAACATCTTTCTCAAGAATGGTACATTTGATAGGATTTGGGGGGAGATTTAACTTTTTTTAAATTTATTTATATATTTTAGATGTTTTTATTATTATATTACAGTTGTCCCAATTTTTCCTCTTTTGCTCTCCTCTGCCCAGCCTACCCCCTGCCCCACTGCCGCTCCCACAGTCAATCCCCGTACTGTGATCCATGTCCATGGGTCATTCATACATGTTCTTTGACTAGTACCTTCTATTTCTTTCCATCATTATACCCTTCCCTACCTCCCCTCTGGTTGCTGACAATTTGTTCCATGTTTCCATGCCTCTGGTTCTGGTTCTATTTTGCTCATTAGTTTATTCTGTTCATTAGATTCCTCTTATAAGTGAGATCACAGGGTATTTGTCTTTTGGTGACTGGCTTATTTCACTTAGCATAGTATTCTCCACTTTCATCCATACTGTTGCAAAACGTGGGAGTTCCCTCTTTCTTTCTGCTACATAGTATTCCCTTGTGTAAATGTACTATTGTCTTTTGATACACTCATTTACTGATGTGTGCTTAGGCTGTTTCCAGTACTTGGCTATTGTAAATAGCACTGCTGTGAACATAGGCATGATTCAGTTCATTTGAATTGGTGATTCAAGAGTTGTAGGCTATATTCCCAGAAGTAGAATCACTGGGTCAAAAGGCAGATCCATTTTTAATTTTTTGAGGAAATTCCATATTGTTTTTCACAGTGGATGCACCAGTCTGCATTCCCAGCAACAGGGCACTAAGGTTCCCTTTTCTCTGCATCCTTGCCAGCACTTGTTTGTTGACTTATTAACAATGGACATTCTGAGAGGTATGAGGTGATGTCTCATTGTAGTTTTAAGTTTCATCTCCCTGATGGCTACTGATGTTGAGCATTTTTTCATGTCTATGAGCTATCTGTATGTCCTCCTTGGAGAAGTGTCTACTCAGGTCCTTTGAACACTTTTTATTGGGTTGTTTGTCTTCCTGGTCTTAAGGCATATGAGTTCTTTATGTATTTTGGAGATCAAACTTTTGTCCAATGTATCATTGGCAAATAATGTGTCCCATACATTTACTTCCCTTTTTATTTTGATGTTGTTTTCTTTAGCCGTGCAGATTTTTTTTTAACTCAGAGTAGTTCCATTTGCTTATTCTTTTCTTTATCCCTTGCCCTTGGAGATATATAGATGAAAATATTGCTACATGGGGTACCTGAAATTTTACTGCCTGTTTTCCACTAGGACTTTTATGGCGTCACTACTTATATTAAAGGCCTTTATCCATTTTGAGTTTATTCTGGTGTATGATGTAAGATAGTGGTCTAGTTTCATATTTTTTTTGCATGTACCAGTCCAGTTCTTCTAATACCACTTTTTTGAAGAAGCTGTTTTACTCCATGGTATGCATGTGCCTCCTTTGTTGAATATTAATTGGCTATAGAGACATGGGTTTATTTCTGAGTTCTCTATTCTGTGTCATTGATCTGTGTGTCTGTTCTTATGCCAGAATCAGACTGTCTTGATTACAGTGGCCTTGTGGTATAGTTTAACATTAGGTATTGTGATCCCTGATATTAGGGATCCCTGTGAAAAGAACTTTGTTCTTTTTCAGGATTGCTGAGGGCATTCATGGTCTTTTTTGCTTCATATAAATTTTTAGAATATTTGTTCTAGAGCTGTGAAATATGCAGTTGGTATTTTAATAGGGATTGTGTTGAATCTATAGATTGCTTTGGGTAGTATGCACATTTTAGTGATGTGATTCTTCCGATCCATGAACATGGCATATACTTCCACATATTTATATCTTCCTCAACATCTTTTTTCAGTGTTCTATTGTTTTCTGAGTACAGAACACTGGTTAAATTAATTCCTATATACTTTATTTTTCTTGTTGTTGTAGTAAATTGGATTTTTTCTTCGTTTCTCTTTCTGATACTTCATTATTGGTTTACAAAAATACCATCAATTTCTGAATATTGACTTAGTATCCTCTTATTTTGCTGAATTCACTAATTTAGTCAAATAATTTTTTGGTGGAGACTATAGGGTTTTTATGTCATCGGCATATGATGACAGCTTTACTTCTTTCTTTGCAATTTGGAGGGCTTTTATTTTTCTTGTCTAATTACTCTGGCTAGAACTTCCAGTACTATATGGAATAGGAGTGGAGAAAGCAGGCTTGTTCCTGACCTTAAAGAAAATGTTTTTATCTTTTACCCATTGAATATGATGTCGGCACTAGGTTTTTTGTATATGACATTTATTATGTTGAAGAATGCTTCCTCTATTCACATTTTGCTGAGTGCTTTTTATCATAAATGAGTGCTGGATTTTGTTAAATGCTTTCTCAGCAGCTATTGATACTATCTGTAGCAGTGATTTCCACACGCGTATAAACACGCAGTCCTGAGAATTTAAGCGTTTTGAGCGCAGCTCCGTGTAATTCCCGTGTGGGCAAATGTGGATCATGTCTGTGGAATGGGAACTCTCTAATAGGAATTTGGCAAAGATGTATCTTAAAAAATTCTGGCTTGCTGAGCCCTGCATATTATATAATAACCCTGGTCCTGTCTGCCACCGGACCTGAATTTACATTCTAATGCTCTGCTAATGAGTAATCTTACCCCTGTTCTGCTTAATCCCATGAATAATCAATCCAATGTGAATATGTCCTAAAGCCTCTAATAAAAATCCCAGCTAAGTGACCCACGAGGCCTTTTCCTGAGATGGAGGAATTGGTCCCGTGGCCCCGGACTCTCCTTTCCCCGCGTGTCTCGGTATGAGATTCTTTCACGCATCGAGTTGCGGTCACCCATGGGTTTCGGCAGGGACGAAATCCCCACGACAACTATCATGATTTTTATCTTTCATTTTGTTTATGTGATGTATTACATTTATTGATTTGCAAATGTTTACCATCCTTGCATGTCTGGAATTAATCCCACTTGATCGTGGTGTATGATCTGTTTAATTTATTGTTGGATCTGGATTGCCAGTATTTTGTTGAGGGTTTCAGTATTTATATTCATTAGAGATATTGACTTGTAACAGTCTTTCTTTGCTGTATCTTTACCTGGTTTTGGAATTAGCATAATACCAGCCTCATAAAAATAGTTTAGGATTCTCCTCTGTTCTTAAATTTTTTGGATTAATTTGAGAAGGATAGCTGTTAGTTCTTCTTTGAATGTTTAGTAAAATTGTCCTGTGAAGCAATCTTGACTAGAACTTTTGTGTGTAACAAGTTTCTGATTACTGCTTCAGTTTTGATGGTTGTTATTGGTCTGTTCATCGTTTCTGCTTATTGATTAACTTTTGAGAGACTGCATGTTTCCAGAAATTTGTCCATTTCACTTAAGTTGTCCAGTTTCTTGGTGTATGGTTGTTCATAGTAATTTCTTACAATCCTTTGTATAACTGTCATATTGGTTGTTACTTCTCCTCTTTCATTTCTTATTTTGTTTATTTTGGTCCTCTTTCTATTTGATGAGCCTGGTTAAACATTTGTCAATTTTGTTTATCTTTTCAAAGAACCAGCTCCTGGATTCATTGATTCTTTGGATTGTTTTTTTTAGTCTCTATGTCATTTAATTATGCTCTGATGTCGATTATTTCTTTCCATGTACTCACTCTTGTCTTTGTTTTTTTGTATTGTTCCTCTAGTTCTTGTAGATAGGGTTAGATTGTTTGAGATTTTGCTATTTTCTTTAGCTAGGCCTGTATTACTATGCATTTCTATCTCAGGATACACTTTTCTATGTTCCATAGGTTTTGCACTGTTGTGTGTTCCTTTTCATTTGTTTCCTGATTTTTTAAATTTATTATTTGATCTCATTGTTAACCCATCCATTATTTAACAAAATGTAATTCGGTCTCCATGTATTTACTTTTTTTTTTTGAGATTTTTAGTTGAAGTTGGTTTATAGTTTCAAACCATTCTAATCTGAGAAGGTGCTTGGTATGATTTCAATTTTCTTGCATTTGTTGAGGCTTGTTTTGTGTCCTACCATGTGGCCTATCTTTGAAAATGATCCATGTGCATTTGAAAGGAATGTATAGTTTGTTCTTCAGGGTAACATGTTCTCGAAATATCAGTGAAGTCCATTTGCTCTAGAGTGTTGTTCAAAGCCACAATAACCACGATAGCCAATACTCTGTTTGGAAGATCTGTTTATTGTTGACAGTGGGTTGTTAATATCCCCTACAATGACTGTATTGCTTGCCGATCTCCTTCTTAAAGTCCTCCAACATTTTTCTTATGTACTTAGGTGCTCGTATGTTGAGTGCATGCATGTTTATAGGCATTATATCCTCTTGTTGGAACACTTCCTTAAGTACTATGTAGTGATCTTCTTTGTCTTTTGTTATGTCCTTTGTTTTGAAATCTATTTTTTCTGATATAAATATTGCTACTCTAGCTTTTTTATTTTCATGTCCATTTGCTTGGAATGTTTTTTCCATTTCTTTACTTTCCACCTGTATAGATCTTTTGTTCTGAGGTGAGTCACTTTGGACAGCTTATATGCAGATCATGTTTCTTATCCACTCAGCTACTCTATGCCTTTTGATTGGAGCATTTAATCCATTTACATGTAAGGTTATTATTGATATATATTTGTTCATTGCCTTTTGTTCCCTCTGTATTGTTTTCCTTTCTCTTCCTCCCTCTGCCCCATATCATTTCTTGTTCTCCTTAAAGTAGTCCCTTTAGCATCTTTTGCAAAGCTTTCTTGGTAGAGATGTACTCGTTTAGCCTTCTTTTGTCTAGGATGCTGTTTATTTGGCCTTCCATTTAAGTGAGAGCCTTATTGCATAGAGTATTCTTGGTTGCAGGTCCTTGCTTTTCATTACTTGGAATATTTTATGCCAATCCCCTCTGGCTTGTAGTGCTTCTGTTGAATGGCTAGTAGTCTTATCAGAGCTCCCTTGTATGCTACTAGCTGTTTTGCCCTTGCTGTCTTTAAGGTTCTAGGTCTTTACATTTTGGCATTTTAATTATGATGTGTCTTGGAGTGGGCCTCTTTGGGTTCATCTAATTGGGACCCTTTGTGCTTCCTGAACTTGCATGACATTTTCCCTCACCAAATTATGGAAGTTTCCTGTCATTATTTTTTCAAGCAGATTTTCTATACTTTTTTCCTTTTCTTCTCCCTCTAATAGTCCCAAGATTGTGAATGATGTATGTTTCATGTTGTCCTGAATCTCTTTAAACTATCCTCAGGGTTTTTTGTTTGTTTTTGTTTTTTGAGTCTTTTTTAATTTTGTTGCTGTGCTGGGTGTTTTTTTCTTTGTTATCTTCTAGCTTGATGATTCAATCCTCTGCTTCTTATAGCTTGGTTTGATTCCTTGTAGTATATTTTTAATTTCTAATATTGTATTTCTCATTTCCTCCTGGTCTTATTCATAGTTTTGATGTCTTTTCTTATGCTGCCATAGTTCCCACTAAGTTAGTTATAGCTCCCATAAAGTTTCTTGTAGTTCTCACTGAGCTCATTTAGCATCCCTATAACCATTATTTTGAACTCTATACCTGATAGATTGCTTGCCTCAATTTCATTTATGTCTTTTTCTGGGGATTCCTCCTTTCCTTTTGATTGGGTATTATTTCTTTGTCTCCCCATTTAGGTGATTATTTGTTTGTCTCTGCATCTCAGATTGCTCTTCTTTACCTTCCTGCGTTCAAGGGGTGGCCTTCTGTGGTAGGAGTTCTGTGGGACTCAGTGGTGCAGTCTCTTTTATCTGATCTGGTTGCTCTACGGATGCTCTCTATTCAGCTTATGTGGACTCTCTTGCTGTACTTGTGTTTAATTATTGAGAGCTCATTCTTTGTTGTGTTTCCCCCTCTGGCTGGCTGACTGACAGTCACATCCCCATAATATCTTGTATTCTTTTATATAGGTGCTGGCAGAACAAAGCAAAACTACCCAGAAATCAAAATGCACACCTGCAAAAATATCGCCCCCCCACATCAGTAATATCAACAGCAAGTGAGCAGAGATTAAGATATGTGGAAAATGATTGAGACTCTTTTAAGATAGGAGAAAAATAATATGAGCTGACTAAAGGAGAGAAAAATTATCTTGAAAGGAAAGAGGGAGGTGAAATAATAACAGTAGTGAATAGAAACAAGGCAAAGGAAGGGAGAAAATAAACTTTAAAATGTAAGTTAAAAAAAGGAAGTCTGATGGCAAATGGAATAAGAAAAGGTAAGGGTATAATATGAGGTTTGAAATAAAAATTTAAAAACAGTGAGGCAATAGGAACAAAATTGAAGAATAAACACAGCTGGATCAATAACACAAGCAAACATTAATAAAGTTGGAAAGAGAATATGATAAGACAGAGAAAAGAGAATATGAGATGTCTACAGTAAAGAAAGATGATTTTGAGATGATAGAGAGAGGAGAAATAATAAGAATAGGGAATAGAATCCAGGCTAAGAGAGGGAAAAAATAAAATTTTAAACTCAAATAAGCAAGAGCAGGAGGAAGGCAATATGTAATAACACATGGGGAGAATAACCTATGAGATTTGAAATTAAAAAATAATGAACAAATAGAAAAAAATGAAGGAAAAACAGCAATAATTGCAATATCCATACCAAATAAGCAATGCGTTTTAAGGCAAAAAAGAAAATAAGAATATTATTAAAAAGGAAAAAGAACGTGAGCTGACTAAGGGAAAGAAAAGTGATTTTGAGAGGATAAAAGGAGGGGAAATCATAAGGGTGAAGAATAAGAATAAGACTTAGAAAGGGGTAAAAAATAAATTAAAACAATAATAAGAAAGGACAGGAAGAATGTAAAATGAAGTAAGACAAAGGTAGGGTATAATGCAAGATTCAAAATAAAAATAAAAAATAATATAAAAATCTAAATAAAAAGAATAAAAAATAAAAAAATATAGTGAATTACAGTTGGAATACAATTTAAAAAATAAGAAATGTTAAAAGGCTATGTGATAGAAAAAAAATAATGCAAATTCTGAAGAAGAACAAGGTAGAATTTGTCTCAGCAAAGTTTGGCGTTTGCTTTCCATTTTCTTCTTCTTGATCTGCCTCTGGCTTTTTATCACCTCAAGATCCGGGGAGAGTCCTTCAACTTCTGGCAGCACCACATGTATGAAACTCACCTTCTTCTAAAGGGGCCTTCTATTATGATAGCAAGGGTGCGTCCCCTGGGTCTCCCCTAGGAGGCACTGTTCAGTTTTCAGGAATAATTGTGGATGTGTTTCCCCTACCCCTATGCTACCCCTCTTGGTCTGTCCCAGTTTATTTTCAGTAGTGTATAGTTTCTTATGAACTAGTTGTCCGTTTCAAGGGAGCGGTCAGTCTATGTAAGTGGTCCAGCTCTTTCCTCCTTGATACTGATGGCAGCTGTGTGTGTGAGCTGAGGCTGGGTGGTGCTCCGATTCCCCTTTGCTGCACCAATTTCTCATCTCCCTGTCTTGATGGCCTCAGTGGAATAGGGCTCTAGAAAACAGTGTATTTTGTTTCCCTGAGAGAGGTACAAAATGAGCCTTTTTGGTATTTCTCTTCCAGTCTTTCTTCTGTGGATATGCACCCTGCAGGGGGTTCTTGAGCCTGTCTTTCCTGTTTTGCTGAGCTTCCCCATTGGTGCTTGCAATTATGTAGGAGGTGGGACTGGGTATTTCCTTCCCTTTCCAGAGGTATGAACTCTGCCAGGGAATGGAGCTCTGCCTGGCTGCAAATAATCTCAGGTGCTTGACCCTTGTCTGCCCAGTTCCCAGCCCACTGCCTTTGCAGCAGACACAGTCCTGGACTCTTCTCTTTGTGCAGCTTTCGCCTTGCTAGACATGCCACCATGAGACCCAGAAATCCCCTTGCTGTGCAACTTTCTGATCTCTATACCCAGCTGTATTCAGTGGGAGCCAAACACATTTTTCAATCTTGTTCCTTTGCTGGCAGGGCAACTGTGCACCGGGTCCATGCCCATAATGCTTCAACTCCCCTTTTAAAAGTCTCTCTGGGCACACTCACTGCAGTACTGAGTCCTTGTCTGGTTTTCCACACACACCCTCTCCAAAAAGCCAAAAGTCTCTAACATCACAGCTGGCTGCAGCCTGCATTCGTCTGATCCAGGTGCAGATAGAATCCCTTTCTCTCACTGGCCCTCTCTTGGGCGGCATTTGGCCCAGTAGCTATGGACATGCTGCTCCCTGTGTGTATTTGTAGCCTGGATCTCCCTGAGTTCATATATTCTCCCAAGTCACTCCTGGCCCAGGACTATGGGTTCTCTGCTCTGTGGGGGGAGGGAGTCTCAAAGCTGTGATTTCTGCCCTGGCTGGTATAGCTCAGTGGATTGAGTGCAGGCTGCAAAACAAAGGGTCACCTGTTTGGTTCCAAGTCAAGGCACATGCCTGGGTTGTGGGCCAGGCCTCCAGTGCAGAGGGCACTAAAGGCAACCATGCACTGATGTTTCTCCTTTCCTTCCCCACTCTCTAAAAATAAAAGTAAATAAAATCTTAAAAAAAAAAAGCTGTGATTTCTGACTAGTATCTCTGTGGCTACAGGTTCTATGCATGGTGTATTTTCACTTCAATCTATAAAATCTCCTTACCACCCTTTGTGAAGTGCCTTCTATACTCCTTGGCTTCCAAACTTCATATCAGCTAAGATTCTGTTGATTGTTCAGGTTATTTGTCAGAAGATCAGCTGAGAGTCTGAGTTGGGGGCAAGAGCAAGTGGGACTCAACTTCCATTTAGCTGGCCGCCATCTTCTCACCCCATATTTGTTATAATTGATGAACTTACATGGACCCATCGTAATTACCCAAAGTGTGTAGTTGACTTTGGGTTCACTCTTGGTGCTATAGATTCCATAAGTTTAAACAAATGTAAAAAGACATATATCTATCATTTTAATACCATAAAGAGTATTTTCACTGTCCTAGAAATCCTCTGTGCTCTGTGTGTTTATCCTACTCAAACTCTATCAACCACTAATGTTTGATTATCTCCATAATTTTTCCTTTTCCAGAATGTCATATTGTTAGAATTATACAGATATATAACCTTTTGGATTGCCTGGTTTCACTTAGTATCTGCACTGAAGTTTCCTCCATGATTCTATTGCTTGATATCTTCTTGCTTTTTGGATCTGAATAATATTCTGTTGTCTGGATCTACCTTAATTTATTTAATCATTCATTTATTGAAGGAGATATTGATTGCTTTCAAGTTTTGGAAATTATGAATAGCTATTGTAAATGTACTTGTGAAAATATTTTGTGGACGTTTGTTCAACTTTTGGGAGTAAATACCCAGAAGTGTGATTGTTGGATTGTGTGGTAAGAGTGTATTTAGTCTGGTAAGAAAACACCAAATTGTCTTTCAAAGTGATTGCATCATTTTGCATTTTCACCAGCAGTGTATGAGAGTTTCCACTATTCCATATCCTGGTCAGTATTTGGTGTCACCAGTTTTCTGAATTTTGGACACTCTAGTAGGTATGTGGTGTAGTGACATCTTGAGAGACAATGTATTGTTATCATTTGGATGGTATTCATGACTAAACTTAGATGAGGCCTGTACTTTTAAGATTTGATGGGCAGGCACAGAAATCTACTCATCTTGTGACTGCCCAGCACGAACCTCATAAGTAAGTTTCCTTGCTCATTAAAACTGCTACCTACCAATCTGGAGTGATCTGCCTCTTTCTAGGGTCTCTCCCTGCCTTTCATGTTTGGGAGCCAGTTTCAGACTATACACAGGGAGCTCCTGAGGAGGTTGTAAACAAATACTCAGACATATTCTAGGAGCTAAGGAGAGATTACTTCAGTTCGTTGATAAGAGATATGCTGAGACTTCACTGAAGAATTTGAAATTGCTATCTCATACCTTTACTTCTTGCATATTATTATACTGCAAGATCCACCACTATATAGATGCTCATATAGCTTTTATAGTAGATTTTTTATTTATTTCTAGCTGAAACACACCTGAAGAAAAATCGATAAATCCAGATTTTTACCCAATTCATAAGTAGCAAAAAAGAACTAACCAATGTCTTTTACCA